>PVLA01009107.1:0-79611 GCA_004027455.1 Hydrochoerus hydrochaeris
TCTTATTCTTAAATTGTAGATTCTCTTGTCATCTTCTAGCCTTTGTATTGTTACTGCCTGTTTCCTTGTTATTTTTAAGAGATCTTTCCTTTCATCATCACACACTGCCAACTTGTCTTCAAGTTTTGATAGTCTATCCTTAGTTTCTTTTAAGGCATTTTGCCAGCTTTCAATGGAGTTTTTAATTTCCTGGTAGTCTGTTTGAATCTGCTTCATGTGTTCTATATTTTCTTTATATTCTTTATCGAATGCTTCTCTCCTTTTTTTGTGTTCCTCCCTTCTTCCATCTGTATCATCCTGAGAGATGCTTCCTGAGAGCATTTCTTTTATTACTCTACCATATCCTGCTTTGCCTGATTTAATATTTCAGTTTTGAGCTCGTCTACAAGGTCCTGAAGATATCTCAATGTCCATTGAAGCCATGTCTGATGTTGCATGTTTGCTGCCCTTGGTTACCCTTGTTTTTCCTTCTCCTGGATCAGTGCTTTCAGGGTTCTGGGCTGGGGGCCTCCTCCTGCCTCTCTCTCCTGTCATGGCCCTGGCTTCCTCCACACGGGTTACAGTGCAGGTCCCAGCCCCCTTCCCTGTTGGCCACGGTTCCTCTGAAGCACACTGGCGAGGGACCTCTGCCCTCTCCTGGCTGCTCTTGTCACTGAGGTATAAGCAGGCTGTGTATGCTGGGCCCTCCCCACCGGGCCAACCAAACTTCAGGGGCCTTCACCCGGTTAATGTGTCTGAGGCGCAGTGAATCGATTTGGGAAGGCTCACTGGGTCCTGGCCAGGGGCGCACCCAGTCCAAGCAAATCCCACGAATCTGCTCTGGGGAGGGAGCAACCAACTGAAGTCACTGTAGCTCCCAGTTCAGGCTCCTCCTGCCCAATTCCAACATGTCGCCCACCTGGTCACGCCCTTCCCATGGGGGTAGGGTCTCACTCCCAGCACTGACAGTGGATGAATGAAAGTCCCTTCGCTGGCTCCGCTCTCCATTGGGCTCACCAACCCCCCACCTCAGTGCTGCCATTCCTCCCGTGAGTGGTGGTGGGAATGAGTCTGGGTGGCTCTGCAGGCCGGCGCGGATCCAAGCTGGTACACACTGGCTGGGTCACCATGAAAACGCTGTGTCCCGCCATCTTCAGCTGTCTCAGTTGTAGTCCCAAAGTATTTGATGAGCTTTTTTATGTTTTAATTTCTTCCTGTGTCAAGAGGATCCATCTTCCCCTGCCTGGGTCTCTCCAGGGTACTTTATTCTGGCACATGAGTTGTTTCTCCTGGGAGGCTCTGTATGTTGTTGCTCACTTATCGGCCACCTTGTCTTCTCTCATTGTGATCTACTAGGATTCATCACAGCAATGCATGGATGGTCCATTCTCACAGTCACTCATCTTCAAGCCACACTTCTCTCAGTGAAGACAAGCTTGAGCCTTGATGGATTCACTGTGGAATCAGTTTCACAGCAGTCACTTCATGATCATCTGGACCCATGGCAGGAGCATTGTGGCAGCAGAGCAAGGCAGCTTGGTTCACAGTAGTCAGGAGGCAGAGCTGGAGGGTGGCCCAGAGCCCTGCAGGACATCCACTTCTCCCTCCACCTTCCAGCCAGAGCATTTACGCCAGCCTGCGGGTCAGGGCCTGCCCAGGCAGCCTCCACAGAGGAGCGACTTTCAGCCCACACCAGTCTCACCTCTGTCTTGGATTTCTTAAGAGCATATCTGTGGTATTGTGGTGAAGGGTCCCAGGGAAGGGAAGTGCTCTGAGGTAATGTACCAAGAAGGAAGCGCAAAGGACACTGAGAGATGAAGTCTTGCTTTTAACTAACTTAAATGAGAGCTGCTGAAAGTTGATCTGAAATACTACACACGCGTGTGCACACACACACATGCACACGCTCAGCCCAGTGGTTTCCATCAAAAGCAGAGGTTAGAACCATGGCTAATCTGCAACGTAAGCACCTGGAGAAGAGCTAAATGACTCCACTCTCGTCAGCTGTGCCCCGCTCTGGGTCACAGGGAGTGCGGGCGAGATGGCTCGAACATGGGAAATCAATGTAAATGTAGCTTCACAATTCTTTTTAAACAGGCCACCATTGGCGAAACCCTTGGTGTGTGTGTGTGTGTGTGTGTGTGTGTGTGTGTGTGCAAGCACTTACCCACCCAGGGGAGCACGGTTTGATCTGTGTGACATGGGAAACCCTCCCCATGAGGAAAATGTGGTGACTGTGGCTGACACCTGCGTGAACTGCCTTCTGCTAGTCTGTGATGCAGCCCAGGCTGCCGGGTGTCTTGTGTACCAGCACGGTAGGGAACAGGGAACCACTGGAGCCGGTGTTTATGGTTCAGTTTGTGTTCTTCACTCAAGAGGATTTTTGACTCTGTACAGAAAGAGCTGCTTCTGTAACAAGCTTCTGAGAAGACCCGATTAACCGAATGCGGTTCCTTTTCCTGGAGGCCACGCCTACTTCCCCATAGCCGAGCTGGCAAAGTTTGCTATGGGAACCAAGGGCCTGCACACTGAGTACCATCCTCTCCTCCTTTTTAAAATTTTTTACTTTGACACAGTTCTCACTAGGTTGCTAATTCGTACAGGCTATACTGGAACTCATGATCCTCTTGCCTCAGCCTCCCATAATACTGAGAGGACAGGTGTGCACCCTTGTACCTACTGGAAGGTACCCTTAGTTTGTTCTCTTTCTCTGGGCCTTAGCTCAAATGACTGGCTGTCATTTCTCTGAAACAGCGCACAGGAGACTTGTCAGTGCAGGGCACATCCGAAGACCGCACTAGTGAAGAGGGGAGACAGAGCGCCACAGGTACCAGGGTGTAACTGGACAGAACCAGGTCAAACAGTGCTGGAGGCCAAGTTTCAGAGTACACTAGGCTTCAGGCATTTGAAAAAGTTTCTTTTTATCTTTTTAAAGCTACTGTATATACAAAATAAAACTAAATTACTCCTCTGTTCCTTGTTTTCAATGATCATGAAACAAAAGGACATTTACCAGATTTGCCTTGGTCAGTACAAGCAATCCATTGTTTTCTGAGATGTAGAGTCTTCTGAAATACAAAATTCTTAATTTCTCTAGAGTTTTTGATACTATATATTGGTGTCCAGGAAATTTGTCATACTATATCCATTTCATATGATGCATTTCTTAGTAAGTATTCATTTTAATAATGCTAAGGAAGGATACAAGAAAACATGCTATTTTCTAATTGTAATTATTAAATTTTCATGAGCACATATTATATAATATATATTATATATAAATTAAATTTTCATGAGCACATATATATATACATACATATATATGCATATATATATATACCTGCAAATATTAAGTTCAAACACTTAGTTCAAGAATATAATGACTGTTTTGTGAGGGCTGGGATGTAGCTCAGTGGTAGCACTATTGTCTCACATGCACAAAACCCTGGGTTCAGTCCCCACCACCACAAAAAACAAAAGACAAACAAAACGCATAGCTTGTACAATGATAATACTGTGGCAAGTTCCTTATAGTTCTATCATTTTGCCCTCAGGATGTATCTTGTATAAATGTAATTCCGTAATCCCTGTTTGGCTCTTATTTGTCAGCTTTCCTGGTGTTGAACACAACACTGGGCACTCACAACTTACAGGAAGAGAGGTTTAGTTCAGCTCATGGTTTACGAGGATTCAGTCCATGGTTGGTTGCTCCAAGGCAGGAAGATCATGGCGAAAGTTTTCTCAGTTCATGGAGACTGCAAAGTAGAGCAGGGAAAAGTGCTAGAGAGGAAGTGACCTGGGACCGGATATAATCCCCAAGACTGTGCCTCCATGACCCACCAGAAACACACACATCTGTGCTCTAGAAGTCTGCTGTTTTTTTAATCCAAATAAATTGACGTATCAGGATTAACAGTTACAACTCTTGAATATTAATTAACATATCAAATCTTATTTAATACACTGTGCTCATGAAAAGGAATATTATTGATTCTCTTTGATCTATAGCTGCTTCTGAAATATGCATTCCTAGTTTCACCTCAGATATAGAAAGGTAATTCTTTCTATTTATTTTTTAAAATGATATTGTAGACTGAACCAAGGGCCTGCACATTGAGTACCATCCTCTCCTCCTTTTTTAAATTTTTTACTTTGACACAGTTCTCACTAGGTTGCTAATTCGTACAGGCTATACTGGAACTGATGATCCTCTTGTCTCAGCCTCCCATAATACTGAGAGGACAGGTGTGCACCCTTGTACCTACTGGAAGGTATCCTTAGTTTGTTCTCTTTCTCTGGGTCTTAGCTCAAGAGCTAAGACAAACACCAAAGAAGGAGGAATTTCTAACTGTGCCTGTGTGCAAACTCACTGTGTTAAACTGGAGTGGGCTGGCATTTGAAAGCACATGACACCACAATCTGGGGAGTTTTAAACTGAGATGTATGTACCCTCTCTTTACCGTCTGTCTGATTTACTTTTTGAGTATCTGTGTGTGTGTGTGTGTATGTGTGTGTGTGGGGGGGGTTGTGAGTTTTTAAAGAGGATACTAGTTGTGAAACATCTGAAGAAACTTATCCATCAGAGAGATTTCAATTTTCTCTTGACTATTAAATTCCTGGGGATAGGAAAGTCTAATTTGGCAACATTTTAAAAATGTAACATGGGCAAATAGATAAAAAGCTACCAAAGAACCATACTGAAATAGAAAAAAATTTTTTAATTCAAAAATTGTCTTTTTAGCCCTTGGAGGCAGACAAATTGCAGTTAGGCGAGGTAATGGAGTAATTGCAAACACGTTTTCTCTAAAGCCCTGAGAGGGTAAATGATTTTTACAAGAAAACGTTTTTGCTATAAGCAAAGCTTCTCGATGTATGTGTGACACGTGTCTCCGCCAGGTCGCTGCTCGGCACGCATTCTCAGGGTGTCTCAGAGCCCTTCAGAGAATTTATTTCAGTTATTTCAGAAGTGAATTTTTCCTGAAAATTTCCCTGGGGCTATTGTTTAAAAGAACCAGTCTTCCAAAACCATAATAGAACCAACAAATGGATATTTTAAATGAGGGAACCCGCATTTGCGTTTGTGAGGCTTTGTGTGCCACCACTGGGAACTCAGTTTGCTTCTAGAAACTCTGGCTTCCTGCTTTTGCAATGCAGCCCTGCCCCCCCCCCCCAGCCTTCTTTTGTCTCTTCTTGTCTTTCTCATTCCGAAATACTGAAGAGTCCCCCGCAGAGTTCCAGCTTCTGTTTGTCTCCAGCCTCTCCCCATCACCCCAAAAGCACCCGCTACCAAGCTCCCCTGAGATGAGTCCCACCCAAGCGCAAGGCCTGGCCCCTTCCAAGACAGGGATGGGTCTGTTTAACAATCTGTACTCAACCCTTCCTGGAGCCCCAGAAACCTAGGGGCTTCCCAGAGGAGCCTGGCGCCTGAGCCCGAAGCGTGATTTCTTCCCAATGCTCTGTTAACACGGAGCTGTTTGCCCAGCCTCTGGGCCTCCTCAGCAGCTCAGGTGTCCCTTGCTCAGCCCCTAAAGGGTCACCCAGTGCCATGCCCAGCCTTGGTCTTCAGTGCCTTCTTCTTCACCCTTACTTTGGGCAGTCACCCAGTTTCCCTTAAGAGGTCGATCGCATTTAGGTTCTGCTCTGCCTCTTGGGTCTACCCACTCTGAAATCCACGCTCAGTACCAGCAAATCAGTCTCCCTCATATGGACTAGTGAGTGTATCACTTTGAGAGCGAATATCCTTAAGTGTGTGCCCTTTTCTGTCTTCCCCGTGGCCCTCTGCTGGACGCATACGTGGGCCCACCACGCTGCCCTCTCCTGCCCTCTGACTGAGCGGGAGATGGTGCTCCTAGGGCAGACTTTTGGGCTTTGCTGGTGCTGTTTCTCCCTTGAACAGCTTCCTACTCGCCATCTGTCCCAGCTCGTTCCAGACCACTTCGTTGTCAAATGCCCCCTCAAGCATGAAGTTAGCCCTCGTCCTGCCCCAATGAGATTTGAGTTTCTCCCTTTTCTCACATCACTGTGTCTGTTCCAAGTGGCATCTGCTTTGTTGCACTTTGTACTTTGTATTTGAAGACTTGTTTATTTCAGTTCACATTTTGGGTTTTATGTGAAACACCAGGGAGCCCTCCAAGGACGGTCTCGGGGGCAGGGGCTGGGTTTTCCGTAGTTCTTGGCCCAGTGCCTGCAGAGGGGCAGCAGTGTAGACACCTGCATTACTATCAGTTCTCCTGAGCTGTGACCCGAAGATTCCAAGAGCAGTCAGCACATGGCACTCAGACAGGAATTTGCTGGGTAGCCAGAGAGGATGCACGCAGCTCGCACATTCTGTGATTTTAGCCCTGAGGAATGTTGTTTTTCAGCATCTAAAAGCCAAGGTGATTCATTTCAGCTTTTCAGCCTTCCTTTTAGTAAAGTGGAAATAAATCTGACTTTTACCATTTTGGTCCAGGGACAGTTTCTGTCTCCATCTTCAGAAAGCTGTGAAAATAGAGAATGATCATATTGGGGTCTTCCTGCAGCAGAGCCCTTTACCTCATTTCTCTTCTGCAAGCTAGAGCCATCGTCCCCTGCTTCACAGCTGTGACACAGGGAGAGCAGGCTGCCTGTGTGTGAGTGCCTAAAATCTGCTGGTGTCCGTGGTCGCCACAAGCCACACTGCAGCTTTGCCCAGCCAGCACTGGGGTGCTGGGGAGTCTGCCCCTGGGGCCCTGCGCCTTTGAACCCTGCGCCCCTGGGCCTCGCACCTTGCACTGTCCCAGTCTGTCTTGGTCCTGTGGCTGTGGCAACAGGAGCCAAAGGGACCGTGACTGTCCCCTTTCGCCACACATCTGTCCCCACTTCCGGGTGAGGTTTCTTGGCTGTGTTTTGATAAGGGCTCGGAGCTTTCTGCTTCATGGTGGGTGTGTCAGACTCTGTATCCAACTTCTTCAGTACGATTACGAAAACACGTAGTTTTCCTGTGGAAGGACTGAGTCTGACTTGTTCGTAGCGGTCCCACAGCCCACGGCCGCTGTCTCAGTCTGCACTTGAGCAATATTTCCTCAGTGGGTGAGTGGGCTCATTAATGAGCTAAACAGCCAGGACGTGGCTTGCTTTGCTCATTACTAGCCAATATCCTAGAGATGGATTCCTTTTGAGGGAGCAATTAATGTAATTTGATTTTATTACAAAAATATCCTATCCCATTTATTTATTTGGTAGCAGGGACCAAACTCATGACCTTGCCCTTGTCAGGCAGGCGCTGTGCCGCTGAGCTACATCCCCAGCCCCTATCTTTTATGCTGTATTAATTGATATTTTTTTCAATTGGATCAGTGCAAAAAAGTGAGGTTAAATCCTCATTGACATATAACCACTGTAGAACTGTCCCTCTCACCTACAGGGAAATAGTTGCAGGATTAAATTACATTTAGCAGGTGCTTACTATTTGCAAATGCCTGAATGTTTTAAAGAATAAAATAAATACTTTCCTACGTGCAGCATGGGATTCTGAATTGCATTGTGAAAATTAGTGGAAAAGTGGCAACCTGAACAAAACCCAGAGTTCAGTTCACTGCGATGGGCCAGGGTCAGCTTCACAGTCCATCAGAAGTGGCTGCTGAGGACAAGGTCCCATCAGGGAAACCAGGTATACAGTAATGCTGTGTGCTTTCTCAGAGACTTTTCTGTTTTGCATGGAATTATTCCAAAATGAAAAGCAGATTCCAATAGGTACTCATCCATACCCCTTAAAGCAAGCCTTGATGCAAGTATCACTTTTAGTTGCTTGTATAAACAGGAGTCCAAGTTGTAGAGAGATTAAGTTCTTTCTCTGGGTCAACCACCACCACAACTCCAGATTCCAACCTGGGTGCATTGGCGCTGGTTCACAGGGTACCGCCTTAAATTCCTCAATCCCTGGCGGAGATGTTGAATTCTACAGTGGAAGGGACTGAGGGGCACTGGTCCCAGCACCCTGGGGTTGAACACACCCCACCTCCTTCTGCTGAGTCAAGTCCACACAAAGATTGCTCATATAAAATGCATAAACTTGGGAAAAGATTGAAAAAACATGGGGACAGAAAAACTTGCTGAGGCAAAACTCTCCAGAAAAAAGGTAAATAAGACAATCACTTATAAACTTTAAAGACTAGAGCCAGAACTTGAAGCTTAGAAGTAGCTAGTATGTTCCCAATAATCCTATTGCACATGGCAGCCCAAGCCTCTTTATTTTTCAATGGGCATTTCTAGCTCCCGCCCTGCACCACTGCAAACCTCACATCCGACCTGCACAGCTGCGGCCAGGGCCACAGGCCCCTTCTTGTTTTCATTAGGATCCTACCTATTTGTAACAATATCCTTTATTGTTTCCTTAACCACAGGCGGCCCTGGGGAAGAAGCCCTCGGCCTTCCCCATTTCAATGGGCCGGATGGAAATGCAGGGAGCCCACAGGAAGGCGGGTTTGCTTTCGCCTCAGCTCTTTGATTCGGCCGTTTCAAAGCACATTTCTACCTTTTTCTTGGTTTTGTTTTGCATCTTAATTGGACCAATGAAGTTTTTATGAGATTTTCAATGCATTGGGAAGAATGAAGTTATTTTTGTTTTCTAAAAAAAAAGCCTGTAGGCGAGCCGAAACTTTAGTTTATCTGAGCAGAGGGCATCTTATCGCCTAGCCACAGATTCAGACGATTGATTTAAACATTGGGCGTATTTTTTCTAGTCTCACTTTTCTTCTGGATGCGCATCAAAAATATGGCGAAAATAAGTGCTAAGTCTCACAATATTTTATTTATCCAGAGGAAATAGATCTCCTGTAATTGAATTATTCTCTTTTTCAACAAAGCTCGAACAACACTGGACCCTGGATATTTATATGTTCCTTTGGGTTAAAAGTGTCTAAGAGAATTTTCATAAAAACTGGAATGAAATTACACAAAATCCACTGGAAATCAAGCAAACTTGAGCGTGCTGTGTAGGGCAGAGCTCAGAGGGTGGCAGAGGGCATCCGGCGGGAGCCTGTTGAGGCCTCCTGCGCTGCCCCTGCGCCCCTCCCCTGCCCAGTCCAGTCCTGCGAGCTCCGCCTCCACGCTGCTCCCTCTCAGCTCCTTCCCTTTGTTTCTAGATCCTGGGGAATGCAGAGAACATGGGAAGAGCAGCCGTTCTCCTTTGCTCTCTCTCTCTGCATTTTTTATTTTCTTTGACAACAAAAGGACTAAAAATATGTGCTATAACCCAACTGGATTTTTAATTTTTTTGTGTGTGTCTACGATAATGCTACTGGTTAGCCCAAGTGTTTGCATGGTGTATTTTTGTCTAAATGATGTGTCTTGTGTATGCGCCGCACCCAGTAGGACGCTCGGTACCCCGTCCTTAACGTACCGCCTAGCATTCAGGTACACATTTGCCAGAACCCTCACCCTTGCTGTACTTGGCTGAATAATATCTAAAAATCATTGTGCTTTTCTGTAAGTTCCTTTAACTTACGCTGATAAATCTAAGGGAAAGGCCAGTGACACCCCCCATCCACAGCCATCCCATGAAAGGTCACAGGCCCGCACCAGCCCCCCTTTCCTTTGTCCTTCTTCCTTCTGTTCTCTGATTCTTGTGGCCCATGTTGCAATGCTAATGCTTATCACTAATTATGAGTAACTTGTATACTATAGACAAAACAACTGCTTTATTTATCGGTCTAGACCTGAGATTTGTCCGTGTAGTGGCCGGGTTTTATCTTGTACCCTAAGAGTAGAAGGTGTCAGTATGTCAAGGTTGTTGATTAAGAGCCCACTTGTTTGCCTGTGTGTTCATTTAGGATAGTGTAAATGTCACACTCAAAACATAAAATTTATTCCAATTTCCAAATTGTTTTGTACCAGTTGATAGAAACCATGAAGTCCAGGTAGGGAGCTGACCAGCAGGGAAACCAGAGGGCAAAAGAAACCTTTGCTTTTCTATCAGGTGCTTTTAGGAGGAATTAACTCTTACCTGGAGGGGATAAAATCAGGCTCCATGCTCCCTCCAGGGGGCTAAGAAGCCCTTGTTTCACAAGGCAGACAGGAGCAGGCGGACTCCATGGCACTGGATTGTGGCAGATCCCCTGAGGACGAGGCAGTGTCCCCATCTCAGGGTTGGATCTTGTAACTCGGTTCTTGCCAGACTGAAGTTAAGCAGTTTGAGATGTGGGCGGAATCTGGCTTCTCATTCTGTGCACTTCATCACTTGAATGCAGACGGCTGGGGCAGATGGCGGGGCATTGGAGCCGCGATGAGACAGAAAGGGTCTAACAGCGATGAGAGAGCCGCTATTGGCGGTATTTATGCCTTCCGGAGAGTAACGGCTGTGGACAAACTGCTCAGGAAGGAGGGTCTCAGCTGAGAACCAAACATGTGAGCATAAGCAAGCAGCTATCACAGTTTGTAGCATGAGGGAGAGTTCCATTTGCACCTCCGTGAAGGTGAACAACTTCAGCATGACTGACCCATCCCGAGCATTTCAGCTGAATGGTACAGTTGTCTATCACGCAAAGTACACAGGTCTGTCACTCTGTGTGCCCTAAAATGCCCACAACTATGATACAGTGCTGTTCTTTCTGCCACATCATGCTCAAAACCTGGCCATGCATCTAGAGAACATCAACAGTCACATAGGCTGCACATTTTTGGAATTACTTGAGTGCCACACTGTCCTTGCTAGAGAAAAAGGAGTGAGGACACACTGCTTGTGCCACATCAACAGATTGCCACTGATGCAAAGGTGGGAGAAGGAAACAGGCTGAAGCCCACATCTGCATTCCACGCTGTTAGCTGTGTTATCAACTTAGCTGTGGTGAGACACCAGCTGGCTCAGAGGTATTTCCTAGGCAACCGTCAGTCTTTATTATAAATTTTACCAAGGTCTTAGAATTCTTAAGATAAGCCCCAGAGGATCAAATGTAAGCCTGGGCAAAAGAAAGGGAAAACAATGTTTGGTATGTTTTTTAGGACCCAAAACCTGAGATTGCATAATGTTTTGAAGCAAAGAAACCCAAACATCCATTCCTCACATAGACATGCGGTGTGCTGGTGGGGGTGGGGCAGGACTAGGGTGGGAGGAATAGTTTACTTGAGTTATATTTTCTCCCCAATGGAAAAGTGGTTTTCATGTTTCACATTGATCAATATTTACTTTAGTTTTTCAAAATCACAAGGAACAGTAATTTCTGCTCTGGTCAGTGTCATTTAGTGATGATCACCTATTACTCTCTTCGCCTTTATGGTAGGGAGACATATAATTTTGCACAAAGAAAACATCTAAGTATATTATCTTCATCCTTCTTGGTGTCCTGCGTTCCCTTCCAGGGCTTTCCCACGGCAGGAATTTTCTTCCTCTCTGTATTTTTCTCCTCTTTTCCATGCACAGTGGCCCTCCGTTATCCATGAGGGCATATACTTGCCAGGTCCCTGGGTAGGACCCTGAAACCCCAAATTGAACTCAACTTTGAACAGAGTACATTTTCCTTACCTACACATACCTGTGATGAAGTTTAACTTATAAATCAGGCGCAACAGGAGATTACAAATAAAACAGAACAATAATGTTCCAGCACAGGTGATGTGGCTGTGTTCTCCTCTCAAGGGTGACGTTTTGGTGTTTATATGTGAGAGTACGTAGGGTCCTGACTTGGTTCTTCTGTATTCGGTGCCATTTGTACATCCGTGAATGCAGCTGATCCTGGGCATCTTCTTGCAGAAAAAACAGTTTTACTGCAACTAAAGACTGGCTTTGGGTGATGCCCTTTCTCCTCTATCAATTCTTCTACATGCCAGAAACATGGCAGCAGGTGCTTCATTGGCAGATGCAGCCCATCTGGGAGTTTTCATGTTTTTATTCCAGCTCTCTTCCTGAATCTGTGCGACATCTTTTCCCTGCACTAAGTGGTTGGCGCCATCTGTTCGGAGGAGACTTTTCTGGAGACTTCACATGGGCCGAGTGTCTGGTGCTCGGTGTGGCTGTCTCTAGGATCATGGCTCATGTCCACGTCCCTTACCCGGAAACGTAATTCCTTGTCCACCTCAGCTCAGCACTTCTTATACACTGTGGCTGGAACCCTGCAGTCTGAGGTATTAGAGCAGGATTAGCGTGGATTTCCTTTTCTTTCTTCAAGACTTCATGAATGGAAGATTCATTTTTACCATGCATAGTTCTTGGTAAACTGAGCATATTATTTATTTTCCTTGTTTTTAAGTCAATGATTTCCGCCTTTCTCTGAAAGGAAGCACAGCCCGGTTTCTTTGTGGCATGTCTGAGTTGCTGGCCTTACTACTGTTGCATCCCAAGGACCATTTTGAAGAAAAACACACACTCTGACAGTGCAACGGTGAGCCGACAGCCCTGCGAGCCATGGGCTGGTGGTAGGAGTGTCACAACAGGCTGGCAGAGGGAGCGGCCGCATCCCAGGTGGGCTGGAGCTGGGTGCGCAAGGCTGCACCCCGCTGTTGAGAACACCCCTTGATTTAAGCCTTATAAATTGCTTCTGGAAATTTTCATTGACTGTTTTCTGTCTGTAGCAACCCTGGAAGCTGAAACCAAAGGAAGTGAAGTCTAGTGAAAAAAGGGACTGCTGCATATTTATAAATGGTCTTAATACCTATCATGCAAGGGTGATGATAATATTTTTGCTTACCGTGCCTGCTAATATCCCAAAAGTGCGAATAGAGTCAGCCTGAAACTTTAGACATATTTTTGTTATCCCACAGACTTATGATAATCAACATTGTTCAAAATTGAGTCCTAATTAATTAGCTTTCCTGCTGTTGGAATAAACTACCTAACACCCATGACTTTAAAGAGAAGCTTATGCCCATGCTTGGCTGGTTCCAAGGCAGGAGCATCATAGTAGAAGGACCTGGCAGAGTAAAGCTACTCAGTTCAAGGCTGCCAGGATGCAGAGGAGGGAGCAGAACTAGAGAGAAAGGGGCCAGGGACCAGTTACGTTACCCACAGTGCACATGCACGACCTACCCAGACACAACCAGCGGCCTGCTCCACCATTCCCTGGATGGCTTTCAAGCCAATCAATCAACAATCCAGCTTAACTGTCACATCTCATAACCTCGATTTTTTTCCTCTCCCAGTACTCGGTTCCAATCACAAGTGGATCTGACATGCTCTGATACTATTTATAGACAGCTATATCTGAAGGCATACAGCACAGTAACACAATATCACAGTAACACTGTCAGATCATTAGTAAGAAAATACTAAACCTTTTATGCAATGTATGGAATTCTCCTTATGCATGTGTACAGTCAGTGTGAAGCTGGTGAATTTTTAGCAAGTGAGTTCCTAGTTTTGCTAAATTTGTTCATCAAGTTATGTGAGTATCCTAAGAAAGCAGTGAATAAAACAGACATGATGATGAGGACAAGATAATCTTGAAAATCTATAATTTCTGACGAGTAAAGGTGATCACAAAAGAGCCTATCAATAACCCTTAACCCTAGGCCACGATACACTTGGTCATTCTCACATCTAGATGAGCTGATTGGAACTCATGTGTGACCAGGGCAAATAAGCACTAGAACCTGAAAAGAAACAGCTTTTCTGTGCTGAAGTAGAGAATGAGGGACATAGTTTAAGACTGAGTACATTTCATCTTCCGCATGCTTGGTTTGTCTTATCAAATTGCCGTTGGCAGTGGGAGAAAGACCTAAGCTTCCAAACAAGGAGATGTAGAGTGGGGAGAGGCTCCCTCCCCTCTTCCTTGGTGGGCAAATACTGAGAAGATGCAGTTCAGGTGGCTAATATTTCAGTCATCTACAGAGACTTTACAGTAGGGTTGGGAGTGAGAGATCGCTTTCAGCTGTTATGATTCACAAAATATAGAAGTTCTCAATTTTGTTTTGTCAGTGTACAAATGCACACATAAGCTAATCTTACTTAATGAAAAGTGGGCTGTTCCCAGCGCGTGCACATTACGCTGTCGTTCTGGTTGTGAGGGTTTTGTACCTGGCCTGCTTCCTTGGAAGAATGAAGACTGTGAAGAGAATTATTTGCTCTTTGGCTGGGCTGCTTGATTTCACCTGACCAAACAAGAAAAGTATGAATTATCACAGTTCCAAAACTGGCAGACTGAGGCAATTAGTTCCACTGCATGCTTGACATGCCATGTCACTAAGGAAGAGAAAAAAAGTCTTTCCTGCTGGATCCTGGTAGAATGCTATAATTCTTTCCAGGAGAAGAAAGCCAAATCTACAACAGCACATTGTTGTTGTGTTTTTCTAGGCTTTATTTTCAACCTCTGCTGGTGCCTCCAGGCGGAATGTGACATCCACCAACAGACTGAAACTAGCACCTGTGAGAAGCAAATCCATGACGGCTGAAGCATTTAGTCTTGGGTGGGACAAAGCAAACTCATCTCACTGAAGTTGTGCCAGGAAAAGGGCACAGTTTAGCTGGCTCTGCAGCCGCAGCCCAAAAGCAGCTCACAGGCATTTGGAATTCACAGCACTGCTGGACTCCAAGGGCACCATCTGGACCGGATCCTAAGGACAGGGCTGCTTCTGCCTGGTGCCCCGCTGAGCACAGAGCGATGTTAGCTCGATTACTGCTCCTCAGTCTGGATACTGCAATCTCCTCTTGATTTCTCAGTTCACCCTCGGCACCAGGGATAAAATGAGTGATCAGAAGCTGAAGTTAAGGAAAGTCACTGGACTTTGTCTTCCCTCACTTCTGGTACTGAGGATTGAACTCATGTCCTCATGCTTACCAGGCAAGTGATGGAACCACTGAACTAAATCCCCAGCTCTTCCCTCACTTCTGCAGGTGACACAAAGGACACTGAGTGTGTGACCCCAGTGACACCGAGCCTTGCTCTCTGGACGATGCTCAGATATGCAGGGAACAGGTGCGAACTGGAGAAATGCCCGGAGGAAAGATGAGGCCTCCACTCTGCAGTACACGGACATCACCATGCAGGACCCGGGTTCCAAAATCTCTCACCCTCTACCCTCCAACTCCTGGAAGGCTGCATCACGTCACATCACGTAACTTTAAGATTTACCTCGTGGCAGGGCAGCCAGAAGCTGTTCAGTGGTAAAAACAGTGTGTCTCACCACTTAATTCCAAGTAGTTTCTTCAACTGCTCGACCAACATATACCCTCCCTCACATAATGTTTAGAAAGCTAAAGGGAGCCAGGACCTGTGTTGAACTTGACAGGTATGCGCTTTATGAAGATGTGACCGTGTTACTGTTTTGCCTATATCACGCCTATCAATGAAGAACAGTTTTGGATTAAATAGGATAAAATAAAATTGATATTGCAAAAAGGAAACTGAAGTGTCATATGAGTAAAAAATGCACAGACAATTATCCCCAGAGCGTTTTAAGTTCTCCTCCGCCTTATACTGTATTCTATCCTGTGCCTGAGGGAGAGAGACCATGCCATCAGGACACTTCATGCCCTGGGAGGGCCAAGCCAGGAAGCCAGGATGATGGCATCACGTGCCAAGGGTGCCCCTGGGCAGCGGGACTGTCATTCTCCAGAAGCAGATGACAGACTCTGCCTCTGACATCTGTGCAGTGGCACAGACAGTGGCCAAGGGGAGCACTATCTCTCGGGGACGGGCGCTGCACAGCTCTGCAGGAGGGAGAGGCTGTTGTGGAGAATTCCATGCCCAACTGTGTTGTCGGAAAAAATGGTGGTTTTGCTGTAATTAAAAATGCCCTCATAGGTCCATGGTATGAGCAGAGACAGGTAACTGACAGTGCAGTGGGAAGCTTCACAGAGAAAACGAGGGCATGGGACACCTGTGAGGAGCGCTCTAGAGATGAGAGCCAACCTGGCAGGCAGTGAGTGCTGCGCCAGCTTAGCACGCTCCTTCCTGAGCGTGGGCTGGGAGGTGAGAAAGCCAGGAGGGTGCTGATGACAGCACAGAGCACTCGCCTCAGGTTGCCCGGGAATGAGCCACCATCTCTGACCAGCACTCACCAGCACAAGCTACTGCTCCCTGGAGCCACCCTGGGGGTCCAGGCTTGGAAAAAAGCCCTGAGTAGCGTCTGCAGTGTGGAAGACTCCGTCTGTCATGCAAACCTTTGCCTTCCTCGAAATGATCGCAGGGCTGAAATCGAAGCTAGGAGTCCCTGGTTGAATATGGGAAAAAATAAACTCAGCTGTGGTAACAGCTTTTAAATTGCACACATGCAGTGGACAAGTGTAAAAAAACTAAATAGCAAAGGGACTCGAGCTGCACATTTAACGGTATGTGACTTGCTCTTTGCTGGAGGTGACCCCAAGGTAGCTAGGCTGAAAGATGAGTGGAAAGTGGGCTTCACAGTCACCTGAAACTGCACGGAGGGAAAGCATTTTCACAGTCAGTTCAGGCAGCTCCCTAAGCAAATGGAGACAGTGAAACAAAAGTCTGTAGCAAGAAAGTATCTAGAAGGTGCTACAATACTTTCTTTCAGATTTCTGCTTCTCAATCAAAAGTTATGAGACATATAAAGAGCTAGATAAGGTGGTCTACACACAGGAAAAAAGCCAGGCAACTGAAATTGCTTTTGACAGCAGTATGTTGAAGTTAGTAGGCAAAGACCTCAGAGTAGCCTGTATGAATGTAGGGGAAGGGCAGCAGGGAGCCAGGTGAGAACAACCCAGGAAGGTGTGGGATGATAGTTCATCACATAGGGAATCTTAACAGAAATTGTATTTTTTAAAATATGAAATGAAATTCCAAAGTTAAACAGAAAAATGATGAACTAAAGTCACAAGACAGATGCAATAACGGATTTTTGCTAGCAAAAGAAAGTAGACAGCTGGGCATGGTGGTCCATGCCTGTAATCCCAGCACTCAAGAGACAGAGACAGGAGGATCCCTGGGAGTTCAAGAACAGCCTGGGCTACAAAGTGAGTTCAAGGCCAGCCTGAACTGCATAGTGAGACCCTGTCTCAAAAGACAAGAAAAAAACAAAACAAAAAACACAAAAAAGAAAGAAAAAGAAAAAAATAGAAGAAATTACTAATTCTAGAGAATTAATTTATTTTTAATTCTTAAGTTAGACATTATGGAATTTGAAGGATAGAGAAAAATGGATAAAGACAATTGAACAGAGTGTTGTAGAAGTGTTGGATTCCGGTAAGCACGTGCACATCGCCACACTGGGAATGGAAGATGGAGGAGAGAAAGGAACGTAGACATCACAGACAGCAGCATATGGCTGAGAACTCAGATTTGATAAAATTAATCTGCATATTCAAAAGCTTTAGATAGAGTCAATACAAGTATATGCCCACTGGTGGAAATCATGCACAAATGACCAGAGCAAAAGACAACAAAAATCTTGAAAGCAGAAAAAAAATTTTAAGTACAGGGAAACCCTACCCACCGACTTCTCATGAGAAACAATGCAGTACAGAAGGTGACGGTGGGAGTGAGGATGAGGAATCTGGGTACAGAACAAGTGGCTTTGAAAGATGTGGGTTAAAGGCATTCCTGGATGACGAAGTCTGGAAGAATTTGCTGCTGGCAGGTTTGTCTTATGAGAAATACCGAAGAGTTCCTCAACTCGAAAGCAAAACAACAAGAGCCACTGTTTCTAAGACACACATGCAAAAAATAGCACCAGTCAAGTTAGCTATGCAGATAATTACAAAAGCACATGTCAGTCCATAATTTTTCTCTTACTGTATTTAAAATAAATTTCATAGAAATATAATTTTACTTTTGGAATTATAAAAATGTAATATATTTGCTAATAACAGCACAAAAGAAGCAAGTAGGAATGAGTTTATATTATGATAAGAAAATGGTACCAGGTGGTAGGCAGATCCTCAGAAGAAATGAGAGGAATCCAAACTAAGAAGAAAAGGGGTGAGCTTAACCAAACCTGTGAGTGTGTACTGGGCCTTCTTTCTTTTCTTGGTTTAAATCATAGTATTATGCAGAGTAACAATTGTAACAGTGAATCATTGGGCTAGTAACACATATCAATCATATCAATATATCAATGAAAGTACCACAAAGGAGAGTACAGTGAAGCAGAAGGGGAGTGAAGTTTCTTTATTTCACTAGAACCAACTTTGTGCAAATATGAAATGCATTTTATAGGTTGACATGTACTCTGATAACCTCAGATCAAATGCAAAGAAAATAATTTACTAATATATACTTAGAATTTCTCAAATGAATATGTTACATGAGAAAAAAATTCACTTAATGAAAAAGAAGATGATAAACAAGAACAGAGAAAAAAAAAGACATGAGGGTTATACAGGACAAATACTGACATGGTAGATGTGATTTCAAATATATCAATAATACTAAATATGCAAAAATAAAACAACCCATTCAAATGGCAGGAATAAATAACTCAATGAGAAGATCTAAATATGTAGCCTATGAGCAACATATTTTAAATTGAAAGACATGAACAAGTTGAAAGTAAAATAGCAGAAAAGGATATGTTATGGAAACAGCAACCATAGAACTGTCTATACCAATATCAGACAAAATGGAATTTAAAACAATGAAAAAATATTACTAGAGACAATACAGGCCATTTTATAAGTTTAAAATGTTAAATCCATAGCTATTAAGAAGATATAACTACTGTAAATACATATGCACCTAATAACCAAGCCCTAAAATATGTAAAGCAAACTGATACTATTGAAAAAAGTAACAAAAATTAGAAAATAATTGTTGGAGTCTTTCATATTCTATTTTCAATAATAGAAAAAGCATGGAGAAGACTGGAAAGAACATAAGATTTGAACAATGCTATAAACTAACTAGACCTACTTAATTATTATGGATCACTCTGCCTAGCAACAGGAGTACACTTTTTCCAGGTGCACAAAGAAATATCCTCTATGACAGGCCACATGCAAGACCAAAAAGCAAGCTGCCATAAACTTAAAGAGAAGAAAAGTATATGAAATATGTTCCTTAACACAATAGATTGTATTAGAAATCAACAGCAAAACCACATTTTGTAAAAGCATGAATCCATGGAAATTAAGCAACACGATACAAAATAAAGCACAGGTCAATGGGGAAATCATTAACAAATTTAAAAATTCTTTCATTTAAAGAAGAGCAAAACAACAAACAACAACAAAACATGTATCTAAAGCGTCACCCAGAGGGAAATTCACTGCTACAAATAACTACGTTAAAAACGGGCCTTAGACCAATACCTGTCCCTGTGCTACTGTACCGCTAGTTTTCTGTCTTTCTTTACTGGGGAGCTTACTGGGAATTGAACTCAGGACCTTGTGCTTGCCAGGCATGCACTTTGCCACTGAGTTAAATCCCCAGCTCTTATGTTACTTTAAAAAGAAGAGAAAGCTAAATCACAATAAGCAGAAAGGGCTAAACAAACAAAAAGACCTTATCAGGAATAAATGAAAATGAAAAAGTAGAGCCAACTTGCTCACATGACAGACACACAGACAAAGATAAAATGTCTCCTCTTAGGATAAAACACGGAAATGAAAAGACGACGATGCCTTTTCTCTCTGCTTCTCTGCAGCACGGTACTAGCCAGGACAATGAGGCAAGTGCGGATAATAAAAAGGCATTTATAGTGGAAAATAAGAAAATGAAACTCTGGACACCCTTGTTGAACCACTGAGTCCATTCCTGAAACCACGTCGTTAAGTGACTCACTCGGTCACACAGTACTTGCGTAAAAGGATTCAGAACCAAGGAATGGTCAAGGACAGCTGCAGCCTGATGGGTTGGCTTTTCTTTGCAAACCTCTTACATGCGGCACCGTAATGTATAACAGCACAGGAAGCTACAGGACTGCATTGTACAGTACAATCAGCAAAAGTTACAGTACCACACAAAAGGTTTATTTTATAGAAAAAGGCTTCAGTGCTCTATAAACAAGCGAATAGCAAAGTACAGGAACAACAATGACAGCAGCAGCAGCAGCTGTAAGTCCGGGCAGTGGGTTGCAAGTCTAATCTCTGAACAGGTAGGTCAGTGAACAAGGGATACCTACAGTAAAACTGCCTTATTCTGCCAGGAATGTAGCTCAGCAGCACAAGCACCTTCCTGGCAAGTGCAAGGTCATGAGTCCAATCCCAGATCCCAAAGAAACAAGACAAAAGAAAAAATTACCTATATTCACATATGGTATGAGCTTATCTATAGTAAATCTTGAAGAATTCAGTAAGTACTACATAAACTAGTAGAGGAATTAATGTTGCAGGATGCACGATCCATGTTTAGAAGTCAGTTTCATTTTATGCGCTGTGAAGACAAACTGCAAATAAAATTAAGAATATAATTCCACACATATCAGTACCAAAAGTATAAAATTCTTCATGGACTTAAATAGAATAAGACTTCCACAGCAAAAGCTGTACACTATTATTGAAAAAAACTTAAAGAAAATGTAAATAAATGGAAAGACAGCCAATACTTATGGATCAGAAGAAAAATATTAAGATGAGAATACTGGACAGGCTGCTCTATTGATCCAACATAATCAAAACCCGCTCTTACATTTTTGCAGAAATTGACAAGAGGATCCTAAAATTCGTATAAAAATGCAGAGGACTCAGAGAAAGCAACCTTGGAAAAGAAGAGCAAGTTGGGGGAGCCAGTTCCTGCTTCAGAACTCACTGGACAACTGCAGAGTAGTAGCTTTTTGTTGCAGAGGAAAAATGACCGACACACACTATCTAGGGGAGTGAGGGTTTATTTTGGCTCCTGATTTCAGAGGGTTTTCAGTCTGGCTCCAGGCAGAAACGTCGTGGTGGAGAAGCAAAGAAAGCTGCTCACTTTGTGACAGCAGGAAAGCAGAGAGGGCAGGAAGACAGCCCGAGGGGAGAAGGTGAGACCCAACCACATTCCGAGGCTGCTTCCCACAGCCGGGCGTGCAGCAGTGAGCTCATCAATAGATGCGCCGGGCCAGGCCGGCTGATGGGTGAGGTGAGCGTCCTATTCACTTCCCAGAGCCTCGCTTTAACACGTGAGCTTCTTCTTCTTCTTTTTTTTTTAAGAGAATAAAACAAAAGAGGACAGATCTAAGCAGATCAGAACAGAACAATGTAAGCAACACAGCACTTCACAAGACAATTGGATATTACCAGTAGCTATCATAATGTCTTTCTTTGAAATAGTTGAGCTTAGCTTTACACACAATAATGTCAAACATAACAAAGTAGAATAAACCACTCAAGAGAATGGAAGTATTCCAAGACATTCTGAACCATATAACCAAAGATGAACAATGGCTGCTATATTATCTCATTTTCCATAAAAATTTTGTTTTTACTATCATACATATTAAAATCCAATAAGATACAACATGATAGAACCAATGGTAATAGAAAAACAAAAGCATGGTAGGACTTCAGAGCAAGATGATATCAAATCAACAATGGCTGACATACTGTCTTGTCTTCAAAGTGAGCTTCTTAGGGAACACTTTTGATCCAGAGTGTTGCATGCAGTGGTCAGGACCATGTAGTGTGAGCACACCCTTAATATAATGAAGAGTCCAGAAATAAATTCTTGCATTTATAGCAATTCTTTGTTTTCTTGGTATTGGAAATCAAACTTGCTGAGCTATATCGCTGGCTGCAACAATTCATTTTTTATAGTGCACTAGAAGAAAAATCCGCAGTAAATGATTTTGAGACAATCAACTGTCCACAGAAGGAAGCCAGATCCTTTTTTTACACAACACAAAACGTTACCTGAGAATTGATCATAGACCAAAGAAATAGGAGATAAAACTATCAAAGTCTTAGAAGGAAACAGAAATACACCTTTATTTGCTTGAATTATGTTGTGGTTTCTTACATATGCCACTGAAGCACAAGTGGAAAGGGACAAAAGAGGTGATGGGCCTCATTTTGAGAAATTAGTCACCTACAAATCATTCCCTTACGTCACGGATTTTAGAATTCAGGGAGGACTATTCCAGCGTTTTATGTCTTCTCTGATTAAAAAGAATTATTCCTGATGCTGGTATACATTATCTTTTTTGATGACACAGAAGTAGAAATATCATCTTCTACATGTGTGACATTTATGTTTGTGTGCTTCCTATGTTCTCTAAATAAGTGGCAGTAACGGTGGGCAGGGCCGGGACCGAAGCGGGGCCCTAAGTTCTTCTGCGCTTTGGACTGCCTGCCCTAAGTTCTTCTGTGCTTTGGACTGCCTGCCCTAAGTTCCAAAATTATACACAGGTGAACTTAAAAACTGCTGAAGAATAAATTCGACTTACATTTAACTCTGCTCGACTGAGGATTTCTGTCATTTTCTGATGACACAGCCAGGGAAGTGGTGCTTTTGTGAATGCTCCCTTGTCAAAATGAATGCTTACATTTCCTCACATAATGCTTTAGACCACGAGGAAAAGGCACAGCTTCCAAGGGAGCACGCGTGGGATCTGCAGGTCCAGGCAGGGCGCAGTCGTGGGGTCCAGCGCTGTGCACACGCCTTGCTCATGGCTTCACACTGTAAATTTCCCGGGTGCTGTGCAAGTTTACTCAAAGGCTAGAGCCACAGTGCGGACAGACTCCGGACAGACTCCGGGCGTCCTTCTCAGGAGACCAGAACCTTGGGCTGCTGCTGCTCTCACGGCTGCTTCACCAGCTCTGCTGCAGACCACAGAGGGCTGCGGCCGGCAGTTTCCTCAGTTTCTATAATTTTCTCTGCCCTTTGCCCTGAAACATGCAGTGATGAAGGTATACGAAAATCCTTGTTTTCTTAAACTTTGGCTGAAAATGGCATTTTAAACACTCTTACTATTTGTCATACTTACAAGTAAATGTGATATCTAAATTTTTTAAAAAAGGAAAAAAGGCCTTAGAAATGACTCGTGTGATGTTATCAAAGTGTGACCCTGGTGCACTAGTTTAGGCCAAATATGTCCCAAATATGTCCAACTAGCAGACAAAATCACTCGATTGGCTTCCTTTACACGAAGTCCTTCTTTCTTTGTGTTACCTTTAACATCTGGAAATTAAATACGGCTCTGTGTTCCCCATACACAGGCCCGCAAAACTTGCCATGTCTCTTTTTATTTTTCATGGCACATCCTTTGCCTGTTAGACTAAAAACTTGCCTTTATTTCTCAATGCAACTTTGCACTAACTATTACAATTCAAAGCTATAAACTTTATTTTATTATTATTATTTTTGCAAAAAAAAAAAAGCTTCATGGGATTTGCTTCTTCCTCTCCAATTCCTATTCCAGGTATTTCGCATAGTTCCCACTTTGGTCTTTGCCGTTCTGGGTCCCTTAAAAACTCAGCTTTAGGTGTCACGTGCAAATCTGTGCTGAGAATCAAATCCCTGATGTTCAGTGTCTGCCTGGCCCTGCCCAAGACTTTGTCCTCTGGTT
Source organism: Hydrochoerus hydrochaeris (assembly GCA_004027455.1). Lineage (NCBI taxonomy): Eukaryota > Metazoa > Chordata > Mammalia > Rodentia > Hydrochaeridae > Hydrochoerus > Hydrochoerus hydrochaeris. The sequence goes on from PVLA01009107.1 coordinate 23,308, forward strand.
CCCTCCCCCTCTCCCTCCTTCACACGTCCACCAAGTGGCTCCCACTGTGTGCCTCGCTCTGTCCTCACTTGGACTCTCATGGTACACTGATCAGATCAGCACTTCCCAGCACAGCCTGGGAGAGTCTTCACTGCTCACTGCTCCTCTATGTGAAGAGCGAGGCTGCCTCATCATTCGTTATCTCCACAAACCATGCAAATTCTTCTTTTCTAATTAGATTGTATTGGTGCATTTTAGACATACATAATGATCACCCAGAGTCATCTCTCGCTGTGTGCATTTGTGTGAAGTCAGCTACACCTGGGGAAACATCCGCACCTTCAGAATCCCCCTTTCCCTTCCTGTGGTGCAGCCCTCAAACTCCCCTCCCACAGAGTCATGGGTTTGGGAGGAGACTGGACCGAGGGGACCCTGTTCTCGTCAGTGATCCATCCACAGGTGAGTCTAGTAGCTCAATGTGCTGTTAGGAGTTGGGTCCTGCTGAAGATGGGTCACTAAAGGGTGTGACCTGGAAGGGTGAGTTCTCATCCTCTGCTCTCCCATCTGCGTCCTGGCTGCCGTGGGGTGAGCAACTGTCCTCTGTCAGGCTCTGCCCCCGTGCCATTGCCAACTTAGAGCCAGTCAAGCATGGACTGAACCCAGTGGAACTATAAGCCAAATACACCTCTCCTCCTTTGGGCCACGGGTGTCAGAAATACTGTCCTAAGGATAGGAAAATGACGAGTACATTGCCTCTTTTTCTCTCACCTCACCCTTTTGACTTTTATTAAGTATTGTCTTGCATTGTTAATATTTATGTGTGTGCATGGCTTCTTGCCCAGAAAGATATCAGTTCCTCAAGAACTGGTAATTCGTATTACACTGAATATGTACAGTGGATAAGTCTCTAGGTTTGTCATCAATTCTATACAATCTCAGTGAGGGTATAGAACAGCTTTCAGCACTTTAAAACTTTTAATTTTCTTCACAATTAACTTCTCCAAGTGGGAGGAAGAATTTTCCTCTCACTAAACTGTGTATTATATAACTCTATGTAACACCGGGCTGAATCCACCAAAAAAATACAAAATGGATGTTTTTCTTAGTATCCTTTACCTCTTTGTGTTGATAGGGATCATTGTGAAGATCGCACTGGCTACTTCGTGGCTGTGGACCGCTGTGTTCTATTATTTGTAAATGGAGATGATATTCCTGAAAACACACAGCACAGTTCATGTGAGAAGTGAAACTGAGAAAATGCTCAGCACGTAACAGCAGCTACTCATATTATGGTGTGACAACCTACTTTTTCTTAGCTAAAACTTAGATTTCCTTCACCCAGGAGAGATCCTTGAAACTTTACATGAGTCTGGCCATGACTGGCCCTCTCATTTTTATCTTGCACTGCATTCCCAGCTTCCTAGCATTGCCCCCATTTGACCTTGCTTAGAAGGTCATACACTTTGCTATGGTGGCTCTTCATTGAATTTTTGCAAAAACAAACAGAAAACCAGGAGTTAGTTCTTCCTTATTGTGTTACAAAACAGTTCCATCTGTACAGCACAGACTGAGACAAAGGAAGGCTCCAAATTTTATTAGTAAGACAGATACTGTGCTCTAGCCCTCTGTCTTATTCCCATATGTGTGTTAGAACATTGTCTAAATTAGTAGCAAGATCAGCTGCACAATGTAAACACCTCAATTAACAAAATGTATGGATAGAGTTTCAAAAAGTAGCAAAGCTGACCCATAGCTGACCATTAGCTGATTGCAGACAAATGAGGGACTTCCAAGGGCCTAAAGAACACCCCTGCTTTCCTATTGCTTGGGAACCACAGAAGAGACTTGTCATCTGAAGCCAATGAAGTGTGAGGGATGTGTTACGCAGCAGTGTCTTACTGATACACATAGTCTGTGGACAGCAGCGTTGAGCACTGAGGATTCAGCTCATTTTTGCCTCTTCTGTCTTGTAGCTCTGAATCCTGGAGCAGAGACTGAATCACTGTCCATAGGAATGCTGAGAACATTTGAAAGTCAGGTCTAGGACACCGTGTATTTTCTTTGCTATGTTCAGTTATCAGAGAAGTTTTATAATACCTTTCTGTTACTCACCCCACTTTCTACTCAATAGTGTGATATGTGTAAGTGCCTTGCAGTCAGTGTATAATTTCCTAGAGGCAGAGACTGAACATTTGAGGGCTTTTCTTTAATCATGAAGAGGGAACTTTTATCTCCTTTCTGAACATGTAACTTTTCTTAATTCTGAATATTTTAGGCAGGTCAGGGTCCAAAAAAAATCAAAATTACTATTGAAGTTTTAAAATAACTTGACATATTTCTCTCCTTATAAAGCAAAGTATATAGGTCACAGTTTGGGTGAAGTTTTGAGACCAGGGTCATCAAGCACATTGAATAAATTTATGACACTGAAACAATAGATTGGTTTTCTTTAACAATTAGAATCTTGGATGTTAAAACAGAATTGTTTTAAATAGATCATTTAAATCAGTGATTTCTTGTTACCAATTCGAAGAGCAGGGCAGAAAGAGTTTTTATCAATTTGAAATCAGCTTAAGTAGAGCAACGTAGTAGGTTTTCCTAGTGCTATGTTTATAAATTTAGAGGACTGTCTCTCACGTTAAGGTTATGCCACTGAAACAGTAGACTTGTCTAGCCACTTAATAGTTCCCAAACTGCAAAATGGAAACGATAACCCCATCTTGTGGAACTGCTGAGATGATCCAATAAAATTATGTTCATAAATCACTGGTACATACTAGGAATTTCCTGATGTTTCATCTTACTTCTCTCTCGGTCACTTTATAAATTAAAGATGGGTAAAAGCAGGTACTTCCTCCTCAAATGAAGATATTCTATTTTTCATAGCTGTACTAGTATCTGGATTCTTGAAAAGTTAAATAACGTTATATTTTTTAAAGCAGTTAACTCACAATTATATTGTCATTTTCATGGAAATTTTATCTTTTTTCGAGGTTCTTCAATAGAACAGTACATCTTGGTCCTTTCATTTGAAGTTTTCTGCTTTACTTCCTTTTCCTGTTTAAGTCAAGAAGTGGAAATCTGACAAAATATTTGGGAAAGAAAAAGAACCACCAAAAAGGCATGAATCACTTTTTAAACACACAACAAAATAAACATGCACACACACTCACACAGACATGCTGTGTGACCAACAAATAATAGTGTTTACATTATTATGGTGAAAGACACTGTCATCAATTCCCTTCAAAATCGTCCCCTCTTTGAACACACCCTCTCCATCTTCCTTGCCACCTTCTAAAGCAATTCTAGCAGCTCTTTCATGAATGTCTTTAGTCTTGCCATTATGCCTGTCTGTCCTAAATCAACCCAATGTTTACTTTGCATGGTCAGTTTGACTTTGAGAAGGAGCTGGAAGTCTCCCAACACGGGGCCGAAAGTCCTCCAGTGAAGAGCCGAAAGTCCTCCAGTGAAGAGCCGGAAGTCCCTCCGTGCAGATCTGCTGCACAAGGTGATGAGGAGACACCTTTGTGATCACCAGCAGCATTGCTGTCTGATGGCGCTCAACAGCAGCATTCACCGAGTTTTTTAAATCACACAGAGGCTCACAGACAAAGACTTGCAGAATGGCTTCAGAAAGTGGCAGAAACAAAGCAGAACAAAAAAGGATAAATGCATTCAAAGTGAGGGAGACTATTTTGAGGAGGATTAATGGGCGTGTGCCTTTTACCGTAATAAATCCTAGAAATTGAAACATTTATCGTGTATTTCAATCACCCCTTGTATAAAACATGACATATTCATGTCTTAACATTCCAACATTTGAAATACAGATTTTGGTATTTTAAAGTGCTTTTCAATTCATGCACAGTATCTTTTAAACATAGAATATCACTCTGAGTACACAATTGAAATGCAGATACTCTAGTCAGATATAGTTAGCAGTATAAATTAGGGCAGAGGAGAAACGTTCAGAAAAGTCAAGCTCAAGAGAAGCTAGACTAGTTTCTGGCTGCCTGAGGAGATGGGCTGTGGCTGAGGCAGCTTCAGTCAGGCTAGGAAAGCTTCCACTTTCATTTGAGTAAGAAATAAATCAAAGTAGCAGCAATTGCTGCTTTTTCTGCCTTTTAGTGATGTGCCCACCTGGACCTATTTAGCATTTATTTTTAGTACACAGAAGATATTAATGCAAAGGGACTGCTGTAAAGTGGGTATGATTTTATTTTACATAAAATCTGAGACAGAGGTAATATAAAAAACTAAAAAGAGGTCAAAATATTGCTAGATATGCTTAAAACTGAAAATTACCTCATGAAAATTTTACTGGTATGAAGAAATTCTAAAACTATTTACTTAATCACTCTTTATGCAGAAACTTTAATGTGACACGAAATCATTTTCTTTTTTTCATGTCTAGGTAAGTATTTTAATTCCTTGTGTTATAATAACGCAATATAACTACAGGGTTTTCTTCCTGTAAAATAAGAAACTGAAGAATTATATGCGTCTACTGTTGATAAATTATAGAATGACCTCTTAAAAACCCTCTTTTTTGTATGATTCAACAATACTGGAATATAATTTACTGGGATGTTTTCTTAGGGAAACAGAGAAAAATAGTTATATTTAACTACCTTCTGTTATAACACAGAGATGACTGGGGCATTTGGAAAAGTGTTTTATAGCCATCCCTTAGAATGAAAGAAAATCAGTGTGACTGTTGAAATAAAAGCATGGAAACTTCACGGGAAACCACTTTAACTTGGACAGACACTTGGCAAAACCTGAACATTTTGTTCATAATATTCCCAGACAGCAGAAATTGTTTTTTCCTCACATGCTCACATACACATCATTTCCTACCCCGACCAGACAAACCTCTTAGTTTTGCATAAACTTCCTCAATCTAATTCAGTACCTTTAAAAGTTATTTATCTGGTCAAGACACCGTTTGGTCCACCTTGTTTTCTCACCAAAAGACCCGAGTGACATCCGGATGCCGCCAGGGAACACATGCTAAGTCAGGTTCCCAGGGCCTGCATCGCCTATTGTTCAAGGACAATGAGCTGGCAGCCAGTGGATCAATAACAAAGCGGTTGCTGGACTCCTAAGCTCGCTGGGTAGACCTGCTGCTGTTCCCAGGGTGCTGCCCTCTCAGACAGGCTGAGCATCTGCTAGGAACTGCACAGGTGGGCACCCCCTTCCTGCTTCCTTCCCTGATAAGGGACAGCACAGTTTACTTCTCACTATTCCTCAAGGAACTATGAAACCATCTTCTGCTCATAACAATGGAAAGACAGTTTAAATATTCCGCAACACTGTGCTGGTTTCTCTGTCATAAATCCACCAAAAATAATGCAGTTTCCTCAGAGAGGATTCATAGGAAAAACAACTCAATACTCAAAAGGAAAGCAGATATTATCAGAAACTGTCATCAACATATGGTCATGAAAATGTCTTTTAAAATATTTTCTAGGTTTTTTTTGTGACGGGGGTTCGTATCTTGTGATCACTTGCCTACTGCAACAAAACAAAACAAACAGTATCAACGAACAAAAAAACGAGACCCCGATACTGACAAGGTTAATAGCTGACACTAGTAGGTATTTTAGGTAAGAACAGAGTAAACAGCAAAATAAAATCTTGATATCTAAGGAAAAAATCTTTTATTTATATTATTTGAAGGAATCTGAATGATGAATTAGACAAGAAGTATTTCTCTTTATGACTTCTTGCTTCCTAGCAATAATAAAATAAAATCTTCTATAAGTTTAAAAAAAAACCTTAAAAAACTGATCACTAAGGAGGCACATTTACACACACACACACACACACACACACACACACACACACACAAAGCAGAAAGAATCTCTGACCTCTGAAAAAGATGAAAGTGTCAATAGTCATCTGAAACTGGAATTCTGACACATTATAAAGGGCAAGATCTGAAAACCTTGCACAAGAAAGTTATGTGCCTCATACATCCTGTTTGAAAGCAGGGCAGGAATCTGAAAGTCGGAATTTACTGTGAAGAACTTAGTTTGGGTCATTTCTATGGCATGTCAAGTCTTTTGCTCAAGATTTACTACCGAGGTCTGCATAAGTGGTTAGTCATAGCCACTTCTTCCATTATTACCCTATAGGAAAATTCTCAACTATTTCCTGATGACAGAGAATGAAATGTTATACAAATTTTAAAAAGGGAAATCCTAAAGAAAACATACTGTATCATTTTCTCTTTGTGAAATGTTTTTGATTTCTACTTCTCCCAAATGCTCTTTCAGATACTATTCTTGTCATCTAAAGTAACCAAGTTATAATTCTTTCATAAATGTTTATATGTGTACTTTCATTTTTATTTCAGAATAAAACTATTATATATCTTACTCACCTAAACTATTTAAACAGTAAAATCAGCAGCTAAGCAATGACCAACAATAACCCAGATTATATTAGACTAGATTCAAATGAAAGTTAGGTTGGACACTTGGCCATCTAAATGATGAAAAAATTAACTTACAAAAGAGAAACACATAGAACTTACAAACACACACACAGAATTAGAGGAAAGGATTGCATTATGTTAAAAAATATAACAGGAACAATAAAAAATGAGAACATCACGACTTTGAGAACATCAAAATAGGTAAGAAAGCCAAGATTATTCTGAAAGCTTCTTGTGCATAGCTCTGTCCATTTTTACTACTGAAGAGTCAGTAAGTGATTTCAGTAGAAAATATGGATCTTAAGTAGAGCAAAGGTCCTGGTAGCAAGGAAAGTTCTTGCTTCTGAAGAGCGATTCTTTTTCTAGCCAGTTTCTTGTCTGCACAGGGACACCATGAGTCACATTTCCCTGAAGGGCATTCCTTTCTCAGGAGTAAGTAACCTTTCCACCACAGGCCCAGCGGAGCTTCTCACTCTTTGTCTCTCTTCCTTCCCTTTTCTCCTAACTGGAATTATTTAAACTGCTAACTGTGAGTCTGCAGGTCGTCCTGAATACGACTGTAGGCAACATGGAAACCGGCTTGCTTTGGCTATGTAGTGTGGCAGGAGTAACCCATTGCATTAGCACAATGTCACAGTGCTCGATGTGAGACTTAAAAAAAATTGGGTGCTACATAAGCAAATAGTTTCCAGAATCCAAATACTCACATTCAAATCTCATCTCTAATGTTTACTAGTTTTGTGGTCTTGGAAAGTTGAATGAATTTTCTGAACTTTTATTTTCTTGTCTGGCAAAAAGGAATACTTTTTTTTTTTTGGTACTGGGGATCGAACTCATGACCTGCCATTTGCCAGACAGGCACTTGTGCCACTGAGCTAAATCCCCAGCCCCTAAAAAGGAATACTATTAATAGAAGACCTAAATTATAGTTATGAGTGAAAGAAATAAAATCTTTATAGAAGCTAAGCATCAGAAAAAAAGCTAAGGTGGAAAAATACATTATTGTGACCGTTTTTAAATACATTTTTAAAAAATTGGTAGTGTTTTTAGCAATTTAATTTGTACTCATTACAAATATCTATATGTAATTCACAATACATGTACAATTCTTACACACACAGAAAAAATTCTTCATATATTGTTAAATTGGCTAATTCAGTTAAATTAGTTAATTTCTTAATATATTGGTGCACAAATCAGAAAAAAAGTTATTAAAACTTTTGGTGGAAATGAATAAATAGTAAAAAGATGTATTAGAATTGGGAACTATATCTTCTATTATGTTTATTAAGCATTTCTGTCTGAATTCTTATTTCTTTACATCAAAGATAGAAAAATTTTGTCTTACACCTCATGGGCAATCCAATATGTATGATTCAATGTGTTGCTTATGAATTTCTTATCTCTAGCATTCCTGTAACTCACATACTAAGTAGTATATTTTCAATTCTTAAAGCTATATTTTCATGTAAGCAAAAGTTACATAAATAACTTTTCCATGTTAAAATAAAAATAAAGCGAAGCAAAACTGAATAACTATCACTAAAATTCCTAGATCCCTGAGATAACCAGTTTGTGCAATTAGGCACATCTCTTTCTATTTGTATGTGAAAGTATGCTTTACAAAAATGAGATTCAAATGCACACATTAATTTTCTTTCATAAACACTTTGCCTAGCATGGCACAGTTCTTGGCATATAAGAGAGCCACAATAAATGCTTCAGTTCCATTTTGAAAATAGAGTCAAATTTTAAAAAATTATTAGGATTTTACATTTTTTATAATTTGATAACTTTGATGGTAAAAAGCATACTTACTATATTAAAATCTGTCACCTGAGAACAAAAACTCTCTTTATATGCTTCTTTTATATTTCACAGTAGACTTTTTGGATTTTCTTTAAATGTATTTCAGATCTTTTGATGTTTTTAATGACATTATAAAGGAATAGAATATTAAAGTAATGGCAGTGATCATCTTGCTTTGTCTTTAACATTAACACAGCTTTTAATATTTAATACCAATGTTCTAATACTTTATGGTACACTGTAATATTGGGAGCTTGTTTCAGAGAGATATTGTTTAATATATAAAGAATATTCACATTTTACTATGAGCTTTTTAACAAATTGCTTTTTCTGGTTAATCAAGATGACCACAACTCTTTGATCTATTAATGTATAAATCGCATGAATTAATTTCTTAATGTTAAATCATCCGAGTATCTTTGGAAATAATTAAAATAATTACTTCCTAGCATTTTATTTTAGATCTTGCTGTTATTCATAAGTGATGATATCCTCTGGTTTTCATTTTTTTCTCTTTATTTCCATTAGGTGTTGGCACTGAATTTAGTCTAGCTTCAAAGATGAATTGGCAAGCTACCCTTCTAACTCTTTGATCCAGGAAAATTTAAATAACATGTATTAAAGAATTATTTGTACTGGGAAGGCAAGCAGGATTCTTCGATAGAACAATCTGTGTTTGTCTTCTGTGTTTAATTAAAACTAAACTTATAATTTTGAGATAATTGTAGATTCACATGCAGTTGTGAGAGATAATGAACCATTAGTGCAGTTTCACCCTGTTCATGCCTTGCCAACCTAGTGCAGTGCCCCAAATAGAACATTGGCATCAGTGAGTCCAAAGGCAAGTCACTGCCGTCATCGCAAATCCCCTGCGAGTCGCCTCACTCCTTCCATCTGCCTTAGCTTCTCTTACTCCTGCAAACCTGTAATATGTTCCGCAGCACGATAGCATTATAGCAAGGAGTCCCATCCGTGGAACTCACACGGCACCCGTCAGCTCACTGCCCCTTGGCACTGGTGTTTTTCTTCTCAATATAATTCTCTGGAAACTTACACAGTAAAAATTCTAGCTCTTTTGGCTTTTCATATAAATCTTACAATAATTTTGTTTAAAGCTGCAAAAAAGTCCTGCTGAGATTTTCATAAGGGTTATGTTAAGTCTGCACACCGGTGGAGGGAGAATTGACATCTTTCTTATTTAGCCTGAACATGGTGCTTAGCGGCGGGGGGTATAACTCAGTGCACAGCGACTGCCTGGTAGGCACGAGTTTGTGAACACACCTCCCAGTACCAAACAAAAACAAAAACAAAACCCCCACAGTGCTTCTTCATTTGTTTAGATTTTTAAATTTCTTTCACTGGTCTTTTGTAGTTTTGGCATCAGCATCCCGTGCGTGCTTTTGTTGGTTTGCACTTAATTTCATTGTAAGCATTAAAACATTTTAAATTTTGGAGTATATAAAAACGCAGCTCATTTTTGTAGCTTTATCATGTGACCTTGCTGAACATAGTTCCTGAGTTGTTTGTTAATAGACTTAATGGACTGCGTGTATAGACCATCACGTCGTTCCGTTTTTCTCTCTCACCTATGCTCTTCGGCTTCTTCCCCACTGCTGCACTGCCCGGGACTCTGAACACTTGCTGCTGGGTTGGTAAGAAGAGGAATCCTGCGTTTGGTTGCCGTGATTCTGTAGGATGAGTAGGAGCGTTCTGGTTTTCACCTGGAAGTGCCGTGTGACATTTTCCTAAATCCTCATAACTTGACATGAGCATGAACCTTTTCTTATTGTCTTGTTAATGATACTGGTAAGTGCTGTAGAAGTCTATGTACTAGTATTTTCTTAAGAATTTGTATCTATACTCACAAAGTTTGTTGATTTGTGGTATTTTTGGTTTTCTTGTTTGATCATTTTGTTGGTATGAAGATAATACTGGCTTTCTAAAATAAATTGCAAACTACTCCCCCTTCTTTTATTTATCTATTTTTTTCAGAAGATATTATGTCAAATTGATGTTAATTTGTCTTTCGGTGTTTGGTAGAATACTCAGTGAAACCATCTTGGACTGGACATTTGTTTTCTGGGTATTTTTAAATTACAAAGTTAATTGTGATTTTTCGGGGGAGCAGTTGCTCTTTTTAATCCAACTTGTCAAATTTATGTGCAGAGTTTTCTGTGTTCCATTTCCATGCTTCTGTCTCTGGTCCACTCCTGACCCAGGTGTGTGTAGCTTCTCTCTGCTGTCAGCCTTGCTAGGTCTTTGTCAATTACATGGATATTTTTCAGAGAAAGGCTATGTGGTTCCTATTATACTATTATTATTCTAGTATTGATTTCTGCTCTCATCCTCATTATTTATTCCCTTCTGTTTGATTTGTGCTTATTTGTATTTTCTTCTAGCTTCTTAAGGGAGGCTTTTACATAATTAATTAGAGACTGTTCCTCTTTTATAATGCAAGCACCTAGTACTGTGATTTGCCTAGGGCCCTCCCACCTTGCAGTCTCTTTGCAAACAGCTTGGTGGGTTTCTTGATTTCCCTTAACACCTCCTGCAGATCCCTGGATCATTTGGAAGTGGGTTTATTGGTTTCTAATTGTTTGGAGCTTTTTCCTGTTCTCTCTCTTTGTGATTTCTAATCTGATTCCAGTTGCTGAGCCCAGCCAAATTCTGACAGGTAAAATGAGGGTAACAGACTTTCTCTCACGTTTTTGTGAGGATTAAAGCTAACATTAGAGCTAATGTGTAGGACAAAATAAACACTCACTAAATTTTATTATTTTTAAGAAGATTTATGCACATTATTTCAAAGAATAGGAAAAAGAGGGAAAGTCTTCTAGCATATTTACTAAAAGAAATTTAACTTTAACATCAAAATTGATGAGGAGTCCATGAAATTAAAATAATAGACCCAGTAGCTTATGAACATAGATGCACAACCTAAAAGGAATTATTTTCAAATCATTTTAGTTTTTTATTCACTAATAATAATATTTTCTGAATAAAGAGATTCAAAAAGATCTACTAAAAACATTCTAATTTAAGAAAAACTTTGATTTTAAAATCCAGCAGTCATTTAATCATTTGAAAACCAAATGTATACTAGACAATGGGAAAGGGGAAGAATAAATTTAAATGAGGTGAATGAGAGGAGGGGAGGGAAAAGGAAGGAAGAGACAAGAAAATAGAACAGATTGGGGATTTAGCTCAGTGGCTTAAGCACCTGCCTGGCAAGTGTGAGGTTGTGAGTTCGATCCCTAGTACAAAAAAAAAAAAAAAAAAACCCAAAGGGGAAAATGGGAACGAATGTTTTGTAAATATGGAGCATAAGAGGGGTTGAAGGGAGGAGAGAGGAACAAAATAAAAAGAAAAAGCAATATATGTCACCTGCAAGTACAGCATCCCTAGGACGAATGTGGTCATGTTTACCTCTAAAATGTACCAACAACAGTTTTTTTAAATCTGAAGAAAAAAGAAAACCAAACTGGCAATGTAAGAACATAAAATAAATAAAGCACTGCAACAAACGGTATGTAGGACGGAGCGACATTTCAGCTAAGGCCCGAAAGACAAAACATGTAACCATTAAACACCATGTGGACAGATTTAGCAACGTCACCAAGGAGAAGAAAAGAATAAACAGAACTTTTGGTGTGGCGCAGTTTGTCTAGATAAATCCGTGGCTTTATACATGAGCTCTTCAAACTTAAACAGATTTCAGTGTGTGATTAAATATATCAATAGTGAAAATCCGTAACATTTTGCTTTTACCAGCAGTAGCAAAATAGAAAAGAAGAAATCAGTCTAAGTCATAAGCACAAAAAGAGCTTTTTTGAGGTTTTTGAGGGTAGTTTAAAAGCAGCCAGAAAGCATGAACAAAGAGAAAGAAACAGAAACCTAAGTGACAAAGACATTCTCATTTCAGACGTTTCCAACCCAAAATGGGAGCCCCATGAGGAGAAATGATGCTGAGGAGGGTAACTCCAGGCCTGGCAACACGGCGAGGTCAGATTTACTCCACTGCAAAAGTGACCTGGAAAAAAAGACATTAGAATATTCGTTTCAGGATTTAAAAATTAAAAAACAATCTCTTCAAGTCATTCATTCAGTAAATGATTATTAACCCCTCTGGCATGGGTTCAGGAGAGCACAGCTCCACCTTAGCATGTTCAGTGCCCAATTCGTCGGGGCATTTAGAGAGGAAAAGGTTTTTACAGTAACCCTGTCAACGCAGGGGACAGCTTTCCGGTAACATTTCTTCTCATGCCAGAGGGAGAGATACTGAATCTGGGGCCCGTGTACTTGGGGATGCTTCTCTTGGGAGCATGGTAACACCACTATTCTCTCGTTCCAGAAAAGTCTGGTGAATTAAGGTGACAGATATTGAAAAAGTTTCCCTTTAAGAACCTGGAGCATTTGGAAAAGTTAAGATGCTGTCAACCTATTTTATTTTATTTTATTAACCAGGCTCATTTCTACCCCTTTACCATCCAATTATGGTCTGGGTCAGGGAACATGGGTCACATAAAGGAAAAGCAATTGTGGGCACTTAGAATGCAAACCTTAGCATTTCCCATTCTGGTAAACTCAGCGGGTGATGCTGTTAGACCCAGGCCAAAGTGCAGGGATTTCATTCCAAACAGCTTGACCTAAAATAAAGATAATAGAGGAGCTATTTTCTTTGGTTTGCTTCCACAACTGCTCTGGGTTTTTTGTTTGTTTGGATAAAAACACCAAGGATCATTCCACCATTTGGTTAAAACCTTCTTCTTGCAGAATCCCTTCCTTCCCCGGACATGGAAAACAACCCTGTCCCAGTTAGAGCAACAAATCTAAACGTGAAACAAACCGCGGTGGCCTCAAGGGTCCCCAGGAAGCCTGCGTTGCTGAGGTGCCTTGCCTGGGTCCTGCAGGGGGTCGCTCTTCACGATCACTGACTCGGCTGAACTTCTTGATGTTCCGACTATACCAAGTTACGATCGGCCCTTTGTAAATAGTCAAAAATAGGGTTTGTTCCTATTAGAACCAAAAGGATCACTTTCTGCCGTATTTTCATTGCAGCTTTAGACTGTTTCCCACTTTCTCCTGATTTTTCCAGCAGTGTTGTGGGACAGGTTGGTGTTAACTAAAATCTCCGGAAGGTGGTGTGACTTTCACAGAACAGGGTCCTCGGGCTCTTAGCCTGGTGTCCTTCTCTTAAATTCGTTTACTTTAGCGTTTATTCAGTGGCATGTGCCTTGAGTACCGATCCAGCCCAGGATCTGCAGGCGTGCTGCTTGCTGCCAAGCTTGGGTCTCACCGTTCTGTGTAAGGACCGGGTTTCCAGTGACAGCAATGTTGGTCTCGGTGTGACAAGATCACCCCAGTGTAACTCTTTGGTTCTGAAGTTCCCTGCATTATGATTACAGGTTGCCCAGATACCAATTTTCATAGCACATTTAGCCCATTCATGAATAATTGGTTTTCCTGAATCGTGAGTCTGATTCCTTTACACATTCTCAAAGCGGTGTTCCCACTGTTTTATTTCCTTTAATATTTTTTCTTTAAATTATATAAAACAACTTATTTCTAAAGTGAAAACATATTGCAATTGAGTATTAATGCATAGAATGTTTTCTTCCTTAACTTTTCCCCTTTGAAATTTCAGGGAACTTTCCTTTTAATTACTTGGGCTTTTTTCTTTTTAAAAGACATGATCGTACTTTAAAAATAACTTGGTCTTTGTTCTCCCTCCGTAGCATTCCGTTGACATGATAAACACTCTCTTTCTCAATAATTAACTGAAATACTACATTGAACCATGTCAAGTGACCACTTTGGGAGGTCAAAAATAGTGTGATATCAGCAATTTCACATAAGGTTTCATCTAATATATTTTGTGGTGGTTTCACAACAGCTGTATATTGCGGTAACATCTTTTCTCCATTTCAAAAACAAAACTCTATCCCCTTTGCTAGTTGGTCATGATGTTCAATGTGGTCCTCACAGCAGGGAGCACATTTTCCAGTGGCATCACTTCCACCAGGGCCTGGCGTGCTAAGGAAAGCAATGCACAAAGGTCTCATGTGACACTCCGATTGCTGCTGCAGAAGCTGACGCCCTAAATGCGAACTTAGTCTGATCCAGAGAATGAATTCCATTAATAACCCTCATTCTGCACAAAACCAGAATTTAAAACAAAAATAGTGACTCTTTATTCCGGCGACAACCTTTCACAAGCAGGGCCGAGCTATGAGCGGGGACGGCCTCGGGGTGAGGTCAGCCATCCGATGGCGCCAAGGGCAAGCGTGACTCAGGCCTGCTTGCTGACTCTCAGAACTTTTCCTTGTATCCAACCCCTGTTCATGTGCTGCCAAATTCACAAGCTGAATATGTGTTTGTTAGAGCTCCTGGCCCTTTAAATATTGCTGGTTATTCAAAATGACCTGATGATTTGCCTTCCTTGAAAAATTTATGTTAACGAGTAAATGTTTTCTTCTACTCCAGACAAAGGTGGATTCACATATCTGATTCTAACTCCAATCTGTTTTTCACAACACTGTTACCAAATTCCATCCTCCTCTTGCACAATGGACCCACCAGTTATGATAGCCTAGATCTTCTAATCAACGGCACTTTAAAATGTTTAATGACATCAGTGTATTAATAGAAATGTTTTCCCCTGAAAGGCATGCAACCAACTCCTGAAGGTCAAAATCAAGGTCATAGTCTTGGAAAAAAGTAAGTATTAGCAGGTTTTTACAGCCACCGAGTTCTTAGTTCCACTTGACTCCGAGAATCAGGTAGACCGTGTTTGTGCTGTGCTGGGTGTTTATAAAGTTACTGGGCAATTATTCCTGTATCTCACTTGAATCACTACACTTTTTTCTAAAATTTTTGGATATTTATAGTTTGCCTACATAAAGATTTTAGGCTGTGAATGCTTTGGTCAGGAATTCTGTTGTGTTTATTGATTGACAAGCTACAGTTCAATTGAACCAGGCTGAATTTTACTATTCGTCTCATGCCCAGTCCCACTGTGTACAAAGAGCCTGTGGTGGGTGAACTAATGGTCAACCTGGAGCATCCTGAATGGAGGCGAAACAGCTGTACTGAGCCAGCTTGGTGCTGAGCATAGGACCTGGCTGAGGACTGCTGCCAACAGCATACAAGGAGACCTGAGGGGACGATGGTGCTGCTGGCTCCCCTAGAGTAGCTCGTCCTGCTGGTGTCCCTCATATGAACTCAGCTATTCTCACCATTGGAGGAGCTTGGTCCTTACCTTGAGTGTCGCTTCCTGGCTCCGGTGCAGATACCTCCTCTGTTGGCACAGATCCTTCACCCCACTGGCCTCTGGGCCTTCCCAGCCCAGATTCTTGACACAGACTTGCATGAGCCATTGTTGTGGGCGCTAGGCCTCCAGCTGGACCCATGCAGGACATTGTCATGGCCCCTAGCTGGACTCTTGGGTCTCTAGTACTTGGACAGATCTGTGCTCTGCTCCTCTGCATGTGACTCTTTGGGTGAACATGATAAAATAATCCTACAGATTGTGTGCCCTGTGTTAGATCAGTTCCCTTGCAAACCCTCACTACAACAAGCTGATGGAGGTGATGTCTAACTTTTCCGGATGGGGTTCCTGGGGCCCTGAGGGTGCACCAGTGCTTCCTCATGGAGCAGAAGGTCAGCAGCAGGAGGCTGGGGGAAGTGAGGGGTGAGCGAGTGCAGTGGGAGGGATGCAGTTTACCAGCTGAGTTGTTGATAGTTGACGGTTCAGAAGAGAGGAGAGGGTGGGCATGAAGAAGCAATCACGGCAGTGCAGGGGTTCTAGGGTGGAAGGGAAGGGGGCAGAGTGTTCCAGGCAAGCATGAAGCCCTATTTCACAGTAACAGCAGAAACCTAATATTCATCCATGCAACAATTCAATTTTGAAGCTTATGCCATGTTCTGACTTTTTCTATTTCTTCTTTCCTGGCCTCAGATCTAAACTTTTGGTTGACTTGTTGAAATTAGTTTTGTTAAAAAGAGAAAAGCTGATTCTTGTGACTGTGCAACCACTCAGTTTTGGTACATTAGACACAGGTGTCTTCAGACGCCAAAGGCCACGCCCCATCCATGCACGTGCCCTGTGGCATGCATGTGCCCCATCCATTACTTTTGTTCAGTTTACATGGACATCTTTCTAACCCACGGCTCTGAGGCTGGACCATTTCCCAATCCTTTCATAGATATCCTACGTAGTCAGCTTATGGGAAAGTCAGGTCAGCTAGAAAAAGCCAAAAAATCACTTTGCTGATTTAGAAGCCACTTTAGCTAATTTAATCTGCTGTTGGGGTGACAAACTTCTCAAGACACCAAAATCGGTCGTCACACACAAACCCAGAAATTAGACCTGGCACAGGGGTGGCAATTGTGGTCTCAAAACACTGGCCCTGAGTAACACAGTGATGAGATTCTGTCTCCCTCCTTGAAGAACAGCTATCATCAAGAAATCACCTAATAATGAATCCTGGCAGGGCTGTGGGGACAAAGGAGCCCTTTCCCGCTGTTGGTGGGAGTGTGGACTGGTGCAACCACTGTGGAAATCAGCGTGGAGATTCCTCAGAAAACTAAAACTAGAGCTTATATTTGATCCAGTTATTCCCCCTCTTGGTGTCTTCCTGAAAGAATTAAAAGCAACAAACCACAGCAACGTATGCACACACATGTCTACTGCAGCGCAGTTTCAATAGCTAAGCCTTGGATACACCCCAGAGGCCTATCAGCTGATGAATGGATAATCAAGATGTGTGTTTTTTTAAACATACAATGGAGTACTACTTTGCCATAAAGAAGGATAAACGAGACATTTTTAGGTAAATGGATGCAATTTGAGACCATACTCTTTTGTTTGTTTGTTTGTTTGTTTGTTTTGAGAGACCATACTCTTAAGCCAGGTAAATCAGACACACATGTGTAAATATTGCATTGTATCTCTGGTGTGAGAAACAAAAAGTGTAAATAAGGACCAAAATGTATAATGGATATTGGGAAATGGTAAGAAAACGTTCAAATGGGAAGGAGAACTAGGGAGAGGGGAGAGGGAAAGGAAGGAAGGGACAAGGAACAAAGAAAAATAGAAGGAAACATATGCCCAGTTTTTGTGACTGAGGAGGGGAGGAGGGTTGAGGGGCAGGGAGAGGAGGGGAGGGGAAGAGAGACGTGCCCAGGGGCGGAGTCCCCGCGAGGACGGGATGGTACCGATGAAATGTACCGTGAAACGTAATGAAAAAAAAAAAAAAAAACAAGGCACAGCCCCGGTCCTGAGGCTGCAGGAGGAGCAGGGAAGGGCCGAGCAGCGCTCTGGCGTCTCCGCTGACCTGCTCCCCTGCTACGGAGAGTGTCAGCCACACGGCCTCGATTCTCCCTGAAATGAGTTCTTTGGAGAAAGAGACCCAGGAAACGTCTACAGGAAAGGAGCGACCCGGGCTCCTGCTCCCAAGCACGCACTGTCCTTTCCACCCGCCGCGGCCACTGGCCACTCCTTTCCCGCTCGTGGGGAGTTAGCAGGTCACGCGTGAGCTCGCAGGGTCCTGGCACAGCAGGGGAGTTAGCAGGTCACGCGTGAGCTCGCAGGGTCCTGGCACAGCAGGGAAGTTAGCAGGTCACTGTGAACTCGCAGGGTCCTGGCACCGCAGGGGAGTTAGCAGGTCACGCGTGAGCTCGCAGGGTCCTGGCACCGCAGGGGAGTTAGCAGGTCACGCGTGAGCTCGCAGGGTCCTGGCACTGCAGGGAAGTTAGCGGGTCACGCGTGAGCTCGCAGGGTCCGGGCATCGCACAGGCCCGGCCCGAGCATCTCACCAGCCACGCTGCGCCTGGCGGGCACTGCTGCTGGTCAGGTGGGGCCGGACTGGTCCCTCCGGGGCTCGCTCTGGACTCTGACACACTTGACACAGGCAACCGCCTTGGAAAGCGGGATGGGACGAGCCGAGCTGTGGAGAGCGGCGCAGATGAGATCGTGGCTGTCCTTTGCCACCTGTGAGGAGACGGAGCGTTGCTGCAGCGCATGGCACCCGCATCCCACTGAGGCGCTGACAGGCTGTAACTATGGTGAAGCCGAAGGTTTTGGTGCACGTGACACCCGGGTAGGTCAAAGGAAAGGAGAGGTGACCGGGTTCCAGCCACCGCCTCCCTTCTGCAGGCCGTGAGTGACGAAAAACAGTGACGAGTGGCCAGGTCACCGAGCTCGGGTCCTGCAATCCAAGGTTCCTCCTTCGGTAATAACGACACCTTGTTATCTCACGAAGTTGCACCTTCAGGGCAACGTGACTGACCTGTGTCCTGTGGCTTCTTGGGGCGGTCAGTGGGTGGTTAAAGAGCTGTGGATCTGCTTCGTGTGTCAGGTTGGCACAGCAGCACAGCCGTGATTAGGGTGCCAGGGCTACACAAGTGCTTGGCTTTGGGGAAAATCTCGAAGACTTGTGAGGGCTGAACAGACATTAGAGGAAACTCTGTGCATTAAAAACCCTACATGTAGGAAAATAAGTCCCAAATAAACAGTAAGTTTCAAAATGGCTAAATGATTCACCCATTTTTTTTAAAAAAAATTTGATTACTGGGTTTTTCAAGGATTCCTTAATTTCTGCACTGTTTTGAACATAACATCCTATGTTAAAGGCATTTATCGACCTTCTCACTTTACTAAGAACCAGTATATATTAAATACCACTTCATATCAGTACCAGGTCACACATCTACATACATCGCATGTGTGTACTTAGTTGTTCTGATTTGATAGATTAAAAAATTTGGCTCAAGTGAAAACCACACAGCTGGAGAAATGTGGACCCAGAGTTTTGACCGCAGGACTCTGAAAAAGGAGCCTCCACAGGTAAGTGCTACATACGTCACATCATAATACAAGTACATAATAGATTAAATATCTATTTCTTTCATTAGTCTGACAGTTTAAAATTGATACTTTAAGTCATAATAGAATTAAAGTTTTTCATTGCTCTGACAGAATTTGAAGTTTGCTGTAGAGCTGGTCATGCCCCTAAGTGTTCAGTATAGTTCTCAGCCATCATAAATATTCCAGATACCTGTCGAATGACTGAGCTGAAGACAACAAATGATGAATACTGAGTAAGTAGTGCAGGTAACTGTCATTCAGGTTTACAGGAGAGAACAGGGAATGATACCTCTCCTGAAAACATAAACACTTTAAAACATTTCATAATGAGAACAACACATACTCCATGTCTAATAAAATAATGTAAGAAACTCTCGTTTCCCTCACTGTATTAATTCTAGCAGTGACAAAGAGGACATGGTCACAACCGTCATCAGCAAGCAGTGTGCTCACAAATCTCTTCGCTTTTGAAGTCATCTGCAAATAAAGAACATGGACCATAAGCTGGATAATCTAAAATATATAAAAATTCAGGTGTGTGCTAGGTATGTAACAAACTTGTGCATTTGAAATTAAATTTCTCCTGTGTAAATGTAAAGCATCTCCTGAGGTGACATTCAGACGTGGCTCTAGAGACAAAAATTTCACAGCAACCACACTGCACAAACAGCGCTTCTGGGGTCTCCCCGGGTTCCCGAAGGCAGGCGGGCGGTGTCCACCACAGCATCCGGGGACTGCAGTGTGGGGAGGTAGACAAAGGCCGATTCCTCCATCCTGGCTGGGTAAGGCAAGCAGGAAGCTCATCGCGATGGAGCGGTGCTCAAGCTGAGACTGACAAACTGCTTACTCACAAACTTTCTGCTTAGCACTTCTGGACCACAGCTGAGCACGGGTGATGGAGCCTGCAGACCAGGGAAGGTCGAATCTCAGGGAAGGGAAGCTGCTGTGTTTCCACTAGGACTTGATGGTCCTACAGCTTCCGTTGTCCCTGCCGCCACTGGCCGCTTCTGGCTCCTGATCACAAGCTTACAAGCCCCTTACTCTTTGCTTTTCAAGTTTCACTTATTTCTTTTACTTTCACTGCTTCAAATAAATGTTCAGGATTCCATACGATGTGTAAGGAGGTTCTAAATCTGGGTAACATAGATCTGTATTCTGTTCATTACTATCACACCTTACTCACTGTACCATCCATAGTGCTTGGTACTATTTTTAATAATTCTTTAAAAATACATGGATGATATTTCTCCCACAGAACTGTCTCAACAGCTATGAAATAGTTGGATTTGCTTTGCCAATAATTTTTTCAGGCAGTAGCATTTTTTTCCCCACAAACCAACAATTGACTAAGGTGTTACATCTTCACTGATTTCTTAGTTAATTAATGCATAGTGATCATGTAGACCTTTGGGTTTTATGTTGGTATTTTCATAAATGCATATAATGCACCTGTCTCTCTGTTGCCCGCCCGCTCTTGTCAAATAGTCTGCCTTCTACTCGTGTGTCATTTCCCCCTTTGATTGGAAAACTGCCTGTCCACATGCTGAAGCCTGAAACTGGATTCTCTTCTCTCATCATGTACAACAGCCCATTCAAAACGAATTCAAGACTCCAGCCCAAGCTTCAGATCTCTAAAACTCTTAAAACAAAATGTAGCAGCAAGGTTCTAAGAAATTGGGCTAAGCAATGATTTTCTTTGGATATGACCTCAAAAGCACGGGCAGCAAAAACAAAAACAGACAGATGGGCTCTCATTAAGCCAAGAAGCTTCTGCAGTGAAAAGTAAGCAATCAGCAGGGCAAACCTACAGACAGGCAGGAAATATCTGCAAACTACACACACCCTGAAGGTTTACCGTACAGCCTCTGCGAGGGACTCCAGCAACGTCATGGCCAGGAAATAGCCCCTGTTAAAGTCTACCGAACACCCGAGCTGGACTTTTTAAAAGAAGACATGCAAATGGCCAACAGGTGTGTGAAAAGAATGCTCAGTGTCACTAGTCATCAGGGAAATGGGGAGCAGAACCGCGGTGAGATGTCTCACCTCAATAAAAAGAGCGATCATCAAAAACACACAGACAGCAGATGTCGGCAGAGATTCGGAGACAAGGGAACTCCTGGGTATTGTTTGCGGGCGTGTTTGAGTACAAACCTTACAGACAAATGTGCAGCGGTTCCTCACAGTAAGAAGCAGAGCTGCGAGGGGCCTGGCTGTGCCACTTCTGGGCCTGCTTCAGCAGGGAGGTGAGCAGGCTTCAGGAGGAGATGGTTGGTGCCGTGTTCACTGCAGCCCTGGTCACAGAGTGAAGGGGAGGGTCACTGTGTCCATCAGTGCCCCAATGTGTCATGGTATTGACACACGGCAGAATGCTGGGCAGGTGTGTAAAGGGATGTGATCCTGCCGTATGTCACAGTATATGGGAACTAGAAGGCATTACGTGGGGTGAAACACACCAAGTGCAGGAAGGCAAAGCACACGATCTCACTTATACGGAGAGTTTTAGAGTTGATCTCACTGGTCATGGCATAAGCCAATTATCCCAGCACTAGGGAGGCTGAGACAGGAGGGTCCCCGAGTTCAAAGCTGGCCTGAATTACATAGCAAGATCCTGTTTCAAAAAAATAAAGGAACAACACAAACAAACGGATTGATCTTGTAGAAGGGGCTGATAGTTAGAAAGAATGAGGAGACTAGTGGTCAAAATATCCACATTTAGAAGGATAAACTGGAGGTTTTTACAGGTACATGGATACAACTTGGGATCATACTCAAATAAAACAAATCAGATTCACATGTGCAAACATCATATTGTCTCCCTAGTGTGAGAAGCTGAAAGAGTAAATAAGCTCCAAAATGTACAATGGATATTGTGAAATGGGAAGAAACTGCTCAAAGGGAAAGAACATCTGGGCTGAGGGAAAGGAGGAAAGCAGGGAAAAGATTTATACATATCATATACATATGACAGATAATTATGCTAATAACTGCTGTCAGTCTATCAAAAGTGGTTTCTGTTTTCATTGTTTGATCGTTTTTTCATGCTTATATTTATAATCTGAGCAACTACTTTGCAAATAACAATATACAATATACAATATAGTCGCCATTGTTAATCTCCTATTATGTTGTTTTGAAAGTCTGTATCATCATTTTTTGTTCTTTTTGCATTTTAAATTAAAAAAATACACATTTACATCTGAATGGCAGGCAAATGCTCTAGGGATCTGCATGACAGTTTATTTATTTATTTATTTATTTTTTATTTTAAAGAGAAAAGAAGAAGAGGAAGAAGAAGAAGAAGAAGAAGAAGAAGAAGAAGAAGAAGAAGAAGAAGAAGAAGAAGAGGCAATAGAAAAAGAAAATAAAACAGAGTTTCAAACTAGGCTAATAGGAGAGTAATAATGTATTTTAACTTGAGAAAAAAAAATAGGGTGAAGTGTTCTTACTGCAGACATAACAGCTATGAAGGAAACAAGCTTGCAATTAGATTTCTCCATCCCTCACTTACATACACTTCAAAACAGATGATAAACATGGTTTATCCTTCAATTTAAAAGAGTCAGCATTTATTTTCATGTTAAAGTGCCTGTTCTGTGTGTAAATTCTGTATCATGTTTTTCTAAAACACATCTTGCTCATTACGCTTTGCTGCTATCTAAAATGCTTTGCTTTGTTCATGACACAAAGTAGGACTCACTTGTGAATCTAGTTTAGGCCTCTATTTAAGATCTGATCTTTCTGCATCCTCATTGCAAGGATTCCTACTGACACTGCATTTCCTGACTTGTTTTCTCTTGGATGACTTTTTCTTTTTACATGTTCCCGACATTCACGCCTTCTGCTCTCCCCTGGTTGCAGTTCGGATGCCTTCACCCCTTCTCGGCCCTGGCCCTCGCCGCCACAGCCACCCCCCCCACCGCCATGCCTCTCATTTGTTTGTGAATCACTTACTTCTCCATGGAAGATCAGCTTCCAATTGTCTTGCAAAACAAGAGACCAGGACTGAAATGTTTAGCTGTGTTTTTCCAGCCTGGAATGGTGTGACCCTGGCTAGACAGCCAAGCTTCTCTTGGACATGGATTTATAAAGTCTAAGTAAACACTGTAGGTTGCCTGTTTAAAAAAAAGCCTTTCCAGTCTGAGGTTCCAAGTTGCATAAAATCATGGAATCCTAAAATTCACTCCTCTTCAAGTCAATACATATCAAGGTGATAGGGAACACCACGTTGCACTCACTAGACTGACACAACCTGGAAAGAATTTTAACCTCTACTGGCTTAGACGTGGTGAAAGTGACTTTCGTTCTTTATCTGAAGGCAAAGGAGGAGGAGTAGTCTTCATGGACATTGGCATGTGTATGTATCACCCAAGAAGCGTTTCTACTAGGAATATCTCAGTGCGTCGCACAGCATCAGTGTTTAAAACCATATATACACACAGTAATTGCTAATGTTTACTATAAAGATTGTTGCTCATAGATGCAAAGAAACGAGTTAAACCTGGTGGAAGAAAAGACTATGCCCTTCAACAGGACAAACAGATTGATGATGCAACCAGACCACCTGCATGAAGGAGTTACACAAAATGACTTCCGTTCAGTTGAGCAAGAAAGGTGTAGAGAAACATCAAAAGTGTGTACTTTACAGGACGCATCGTAAGCAGCGTTCCCGCCCTCAGCTGCTCTTACACAAAGCTGTTCAGGAGAGCAAGCTAGAGCTCCTGTTGATGAATCAAATCTACAGCAACCTCATCATTTCTTCTCACTGCCACAGGTAATGAACCAGCTTTCAATCACTTTGGCTTAAGGAGGTCCTGGTTCCGAGGTTAACATGAGTGATCAGTATAATAATTAAAGACCTCACCGAGTCAGGGCCACCTGCTCCGCCCTCTTTCCCATGACCCGCTAGCTGAGTACTCCAGCTCCGACGTCAAAGGAGCGGTGGGGGAGGAGAGGACAGATATGTGAAGGACTAGGTGAGGCTCCGGGTGACTAAGCCCTGCTGTGCTAGCACCCTCCAGACCTGGCAAAGCTCTGATGTTGAGTTTCCTCCTAATGGATGACTGTTAGGGCACTTAGAGAACTTCTCATTACTGGACACGTTTTGTCCCGCAGTTCTCTGATTTGGGTGATGCAATCTTTTCCATTTGGCTTTTTCCATCTTCTTCTGAGTTCCCTGGGGAATCCTCTGGTCCCTGTTAGCATCCCTTTGTTGAGTCCTTTTGAAACCCTCTCTATTCCATGCTTGGAGGACCAGCATCAGGCCAGCTCTCTCTTTTGTGGTCTATATTTTGACCTCAAGAAAATACCCTTCAGGCCTAGTGTTGATCAACTGCAGTTTATCCCCAGTAAAGCCCTCTGCTCCACCAACCTGGTGTCCTCCAGTGAGTCTCTCACCCGGCGCTGGGGTCACATACCAGGCTTCCTACTCACCACACTTGAGAAGAGAGTGCTCCCCAGCTGTCTCCAGGGGGACGGAGGTTCACATTCTCAGTTAATTGATAGTTCTCTCCAGCAAAATTCTCTTTGCTTTTCAACCCCTACCCTTCTATACACCAAGAGACAGTCTGAAATTCAGTTTTACAGTTCTCTACTTTGCTCATTCTGTCTCCATGACCAATACTCATGCCTCAGGCAAAAGTGAGACACGGTTATCTTTTACTATGTTTTCTACACTCCTGCCTCACACATGCATTAGTCACCTATCACCCACAGGTCTGCTAACTTAGCTCCTTCCAACACTCATCTTGTTTCCCAGTGTAACATGACGAAGAAGGCGCCCAGCAAGATGGACCCCGTGGTCCTCTGAGAACCTCCTCTGACTCACACAGAGAAGGTGAGGCAGTGCTCCTGAAGCTCTTTGGCTTAGTCCACTTAGTGGAAGCCAAGGACCCACTCCCATGGCCGGAGAACTTCCATGGGATCGAGGGTACTGTGAGCGGGAGCCTGAGGAATCATGCTGGGCTCTCTGTCTCCCAACATGATGAACACAGAAAAATCCAGTGCGGACGTGTTTCTGTCTCTGCTCCCGTTTTGTGGGATTGCATCGCTATGGAGCAAGCAGGCTTCATGCAGGAGGCTGAGACCGTGGTCATCTCTAGGGCGATGATGGACTGCATTAGAACAAGAGGGAAGAGGAAACATGCAGAAAAATAAGAAGTGCATTCCTTTAAAAGACATGCATGTGATCACACTGATTCTCTGAACACGCATGGCTTATATGCTCCTATGTGAATTACAAATGCAGGAATCAATACAATCTATAACAGAAGAACAGAAAACAGTTTTATATTCTCAATATCTTATAAGATGCTTCTTCTAAAGTTACCTAATAGAGCTGAAGTGTTGTTTATTTTAATCTTGACAAAGAAAAGCTACAGCAGCAGAATCAAAAACCTTAGCAACCAAGCAGTATTTTATTTCCCAAATTACTAAACACTTTAGGATGTTAAACTGTTTCTGTCCAAGGGTGTAATGATAGATTTGCCTTTGAAGCACAGGCACACACGCAGTGTACGTGGGACCTGGGATCTGGCAAACTGATGCCAAGTGTTTAAAAACTATCCAACGTGCTGTGGGACATCCAAGGAGAAAACAGCAATAAAAGTTAAGAAAAAATAAACCGATTGCGAATAACTGAGGCTGACCAATTAATCTCAACATGTGTAGCCCAGTAACTACCTATGAGAAAAATATTATTAGTTACCTAGACACACTAATAATCTAGCATCTTTAACAAAATGAAGCATAGATTCATTATTCCAAAGAACTCCATCAAGATTCAGGAGAAATTTTGAAGAAAAAAGAAAATAAGAAAAAGAAAATGAGAAAAATGATGAAAATGGTGTAGGTATGTAGACCCAGTAGATCTGAAGGAAAACCCAGTTGCCAGTTTGTCGTGGGGTCTCCTGATGTTATAAGCTGTTTTACTGCCTCTCATTCTGCCTCTTCCTGTGGCACTGTCCACTCTGACTCCTTCTACTCTTTCCTCTTTCATATTCTAGGTCTCTCTAATCTGACATGTTTTCTCCTCACTGGCAGGGGTGTTGACTTCTGGGATCTCCCCTCAAAGCGGGTAAGGGCACATCTTCAGGACTGCTATTACATTTCTCTGCTAACTTCTAGTATTCGCCCACAGTCTCTGCAGCAGAATACAAGCTCCCCTCATCCCTGTACCATCAGTTGTGGCAACCGTGCTGGGCCTATTGGCCATAGGCGCTGATGAATGAATGCATCTTCAATTTACTTTATGTCTGTCTTCAATATTGTAACTCACTTATACTCCAGATTCTTTTTATCTCTTTTGTTCTTTAAGCCTCAACACTTTGCAGGCTTACACAGTTGATAGCAACCTTGTGTTGTTTCTGAAGGTGCATTCTGTGAAAGCTGTTAGACTCTGGCCGAGCTCTGTCTGAAGATAGTACATTCTTGGCTGCCAGCGCAGACCTTTGGAATCAGAACCCCCTGGACAGGATTGAGGACCAATTTGGTGGATAAGCTCCTGGGTTCCTGTTGTGCACATCAGTGCTTGAGATTTACTGTGGCACCATCCAACATTTAGAAACAGAACACAAAGAAGCCAACTTGCAATCTCCAGGATTTAGGAGGACATTAGGAATCACTTTGAATATATATGTGATTATGACAAAGGTCAGTGCATTTTTTTTTTATTTTTTTAAAATTTTATTTAAAGAGAAAAAAAACAAAACAGAAAAAAAGGGAAGAAACAATACAGAATTTCAAAGAAAAAGAAAAAACAGTAAGAAATCACTAGTTGACAAATTACATATTGTCTTCTAGATATAGTTGTTCAAGTTATAAAATTAAAGCATACAAAGTGGACATTCAAACAGTGAGGCTGCGAACAGTTCCTTTCAGCGATCCAACGAAAACCCAGCAACATGGTCATCAATCCTACACACTTAAACATACATTCAGTTATATCCTTTAGAGCACTTTCTTTTCCTCCTTTTGCTTTTCAAGTCCATTATCTGTTTACTTATATCATGTTTCAGCTTGCTCAGTACCTTACTGATCTGTTTTGTTATTTACTTTTTATTTTTTTATTTATTTTAATTTTTTATTATTTTGAAGGTAGCAAAATACAACAGAACAAGACAGAACAAAGCCAACTGAGAGAGTACAGTGAAATTGGTACAGAAACCCTCAACAGGTTACTGTCATAACAGTAATAGGTACCATAGTATATCCCATTATCTTCACAAAATTTGTTCTTTCAATAAGGTATAGCCAAATCAAAGGAAATACAGGACATTCTAGAACTTATCAAAACAGAACACTGAATAGAGCAAGATCATTAATCAGAACAAAGCAAAACAGTGATAACAATATTTGCCTTCAAAGAGATGGTAGAAGGAAATCCCCCCTATTTACTACATTGCATATGGTCAACCTCTCAAGAGATGTCTAGATCTCTGGCTCACTTGCTAGCGGGGGGGTGGGGGGTGCTACTGGTGGTGGTGGGTTGATTCTTAGTCCCCTGGCCAGTAGGCTCATGGGAGCCACTGAGTGATTTTCTCCTGCCTCACACCAGGGTGCTTACCAAGAGGGTGGGCAAATTGCCTTTCTGTGCTGTGCCTTGAGTCTCTCTGTGGTCGGAGCTCTGGAGCTGCTGGTCAGTGCATTTCTTAATTCCTTTCTTTTTGATTTTGTGTGACTTTCAGGACCTGACTGAGTACCAATACTCAAATTTATAGCAGATATAAACTTGCTCTGAGAACCTGTTAGATTATGTAGGTGAGTTCCCTGAGGGACACATGTTTGACACACAGATCAGGTGTCTGTGTCCCCCAGGGAAGCTGGCCTGGGTGTATGGGTAACCTCATGAGAGACACTGATGCCCATTTGCAGATCATAATGGAGCTCAGATCATCTGTGCCATTTGATGGCATCATTTAGTCAGAGTTAGTTTCCAGGTTGTACCTTGTGGGGCATTTTCTACTGCTTTTCATTGGTTTTGCATGTGTGTGCCCATTATTGGAAGCAACTGTAGGACTGGCCTAGTATTAGGCTATTTATACCACCGAGAAGTCACAGAATTCTCTTAACATGTTGCTGTTTTTAGTTGAATTCTGAAAGACTTCACTGATTTTTCTTTTTCTCAGAAAGAGCCTAACTGTCATCAGAATGAGGTCCACACACGAACTGGAACAACTGTAATCAGAATGAGGTCCACGCACGAACTGGAACACCTGTCATCAGAATGAGGTCCACGCATGAACTGGAACACCTGTTCAGCTATTACACCTCTGTCTCCCTCTTCTGATCATGCCCCTCTTTTATTCCCCCTCATGCTTTCCTCTTGGACACAGGAATATACAATTAAAAGAGAAACAATAAAAAAGTCAGTATTGCCCTTAACGTGTTAATAAAACTCAGATGTGCTTCTAATTTAGGACCCAACTACAGTTCCGTGTTTAGTTCTTCCACAGACAGCTGTGTGCCATGTTACCATGTGCCTTTTGCCAAGGGTACTCTCAACCACTGGTTCTTTAAAAAATCTGAGAACAACATGTGTGTTTCCTTGAACATTGTCTTTGAAACTGCGAACAGTTCGCTCCTTATTCTTTATGAGAATTCTGAAGTGGGACTCCTAAGGAAGTGACCACACACGCGTGCAAACAGGAGTTACAAGACTGCAGTCAGCCCTGGTCACGGGGAGGGGCCGGAGGTCCTCGGCCTGTGTGGACTCGTCTTCTTGTGCATGCACTTTGCTTCCGCTGCCACTGGCCACTTCCCAGCACTGTGCCCTGGCTGCTGCCCCTTTTCACTGACCTCCCAGAATTACCTAGAGTGCTTAAAGCAGCCCTGAGGAGCGGGCTCATGTCAGACACTGTGTCGAGGAACCGAGACCCCAGTGCCTTGAGTCACGAACTGGGCCCCGGCCTGGACGGCTCCGGAGCCCCGCACCCCTCACACCGGCCTCTGCCGTTGGGAGCTTCCTGCAGAGCCGTGGCTTTGGGCTTCCAGCTTAAGACTTAGGGGCATAGTGGTTTTGATTTAAGTTATGCAAGTTGAGCTCAAACAAAGATAATGCAGTTTTCTGTAATTTTCATTAAATACCACCCTCAGATAATCTGGAAGGTGATTTTTAAGGTTTGTTCTTAAAAAATTGTTTGGACAATATATTCCTACCTAAAGCCCAGGCCTTAGTTTGGAAGTTGATGTATGAAATGAATTTGCACAGAACCATTGGACAGAAGCATTTTGTAACCATTTGACCCTTCCTTATGCCTGGAGTTTTGCTTTCTGATTGATGGAGACAGGACTTCAAGATTTATGAGGTAAGCGTGACTGTCCCCACTGCTCAGAAGGAGAAAAGCTAGAGCAGTTACTATGAGATGCCTGTGATCAGGATGGAGCATGTGGAAGTAGAAGTGCCACCAGCGAGTCTTCCTCCAAGGTCTCCAAAACCGGCGAGGTACAGGGTGGAAATGGTCAAATGTGCAATGGATATAAAGTTCTCAGTGTGGCGCTGGACCGCTGTGAACACCCCATAAGAAGCCACTGTCATGTCAACTACGGTACATTTTCTACAATTTTTAATTTAAAATATGCATGGGGAAGGGCATTGTCCGGGAAACTGTGAGCGTATGTTGATGCGCTGTGGAGGGCGTCCTTGGGGTACCCGTCTGAGGAGTCTTGTGAATGATGCCCCTTCTTCCAGGCTCAGCTACTGCTGGTCTTGTTTCTTTCTTCCGGGATGTTCTCTGACTGTTTCAGGTAGGCAGCTTTCATGGGCCCGGACAGAGAATTGTGAGGTTGACATGAGATACATCTTCCCACACTGGCAGAGAGTTTGGGTTTTTTGACTTGTGGCAGATCCACACCCCCTACCAGTGGTGGGAATGCTTTAGGGAGCATAAAACATTGGTTCCCCTTTCATATTCACCAGCCCAGGTACTGGAAGTATTTTAAGAAGCAATTTACATTTACCGATCTCCTAAGATAAAGGAGCCAATAAACTTAATGAAACCCAAAATATGAACACAGTATGAATCCTCTGACTAGAAGAAATAATATAACTAACCTCGGAGGGTTGTTATTTCATTCCAGAGGCACAGGCAGGGTGCACTGGTTCAGCAGGCACAGCAGTGACACTTGCTACAGCTGTGTAGGGAACATGTCTCCAAGTCCTGTTATTTATTCGGTTGGTTCCCATCGGTCCCTAAACCGCACCGTGTGCCCGTAACAATAGGGGGAGACACACAGTAACACGGGAAGCTTTTAATTAGTGTTTATAGAAAAGGAGCAGAATGTTTCTTCAAACACATGGTGATTCTTTCAAGTTTCTTACCATTTTTCACTACCTTTGTGGCAAACACATATGAGATAGAAGTAAAAGAGCTTTAAAGAAGGACAAAGGCATAAAAACTCTTGTATATGGAAATAAAAAAGCACTAAAATTTCAACATAATACCCAACTTGGCAAAGTCTGAAACAAATGTGTTTTACATTTGGCCCTGGAAGATTTCTGTGGTATAATCCACCAAGGTGGACTGAGGAAAAGAGCCCTTGCCATTTAAACACTCCTCCACGGAACTGTAATTTGTGCTCCTTTTCATTGGGTCTGAGGGAAGAATTCGGTCCATTTGTCTTCAAAAGGGTTTTCAAGCAGAAGGCTAAGTAGGTGTGCAAAGGATTTTGGAGTAATAAAAATGTAACAATCTGTCTTGGAGGCCAAATAACAGCATCCAGCTGGGTTGCCTAGTCCGGCAAGGACTTAGCTTAGGTAGGCAGATTCAGCAATCTTGCTAGCGGTGGAGTGGACCGAGGGGTGGGGGGCAGCTCGGGCCGACCTGGTCCAGGTTAACAGCAGAGCAGCAGGAGAGCGCCCAGAGAGACTTGTGAGCGGACTCGTGACAGATTAGCAGGGCTGGTTTTGAAAGACGTTGAGATTAAGACACACACAGTCTTGCGTAAGGCTGGGCCTGAGGGCTCAATTGTGTTAGCTACTGTTGGTCTGCAGAGGGGGCACAAGCAATTGCCTTGGGAGACATAAGCACCATTGCTGTGTGAAGTTGAGATGTCAAAGGCTGGGTGGTCCAGTCCACATCGGGACCAAGAAGTTGAGAGTCTCATGGCACCACTGAAGCGTGAA
Source organism: Hydrochoerus hydrochaeris (assembly GCA_004027455.1). NCBI lineage: Eukaryota > Metazoa > Chordata > Mammalia > Rodentia > Hydrochaeridae > Hydrochoerus > Hydrochoerus hydrochaeris. Next base: position 54,526 of record PVLA01009107.1, read on the forward strand.
TAAAGAGGGTCTAGAAAGCAAGGCCTCTGGGGTCTGGAGAACGAAGACCTGAAGCAAGCCTTAGAACCTTCGTGCAGTTTATGCAGACCAAAACGTGGTCAAGGGACGTACTCTAGGCTGCTGGCTTTTCGTTTTCAATGTTTTTTTCCACTAAAAATGTCTTCTCATTGCAGAAATCATAGGCATGTCTTAGAAATGGGGGTAATTTCCCTCCTAAAAGCAATGAATTCAGTGTCAGCGTGGGCATCGATGGGCGAGTGGAGTCAGATCCCTCAGGCAAAGCTTGTTTCTTCCTCATGGACCTTGGGTGGCAGGATTTCCCGTCAGGGGCCCAGCTCGGGACCTGGCTGAAGGCGAGCTTGCATTCCTGCTGTGCTAGCACAGTGAAACATGGCTTTTACTTCTACCATAAGTTTTGCTGGAGTCGGTTCAGACGGGGATGGTAGAGATTTTCCTGGGGACTAAAGCTTGCCTTTGTGCCTTTGCTGTACATGGAGAATTCAACCTAGCCACTGAGCAGAATCCTGCCAGTTTGGACTGACATCAAATACTGTGTGTCTAACATACCGACAATACATGCACGCCCTGTGCCACACACACACACACGCATAGGGCCGTGAACGTGTCACAACATATAGCTCTTGATATCACTCCAAGCCCTGCAACAGGCACTGCTGGTCAAGGGTCAGAATCTGTCCTTCCTTTGTGCTATTTCTTGCAGGTATTTTTTCTTCTCTTTTCAAGCATGTTGGCTATGCAGGCTTCAGGATGTAAATAAATTTGCATTTAAATACTACACTTTAGTAGCATGCATTGGTAAGCAGGAAAAGATACTACATAGCAGAATAAATGAGTTCACACCTTTTGGACAACTGTGGCATACTCTGGTGTACTTGCTCTTTATAAAATAACATGGGTAAAGGCACCTCTGTGTCTCAAGGCTTGGTGCAGACTCAGCTCCTCAGTCTCTTCACCATGTTTTAACGTTTTGCTGACTCTGCAGTGCTGCTAGGCCTCAAGCAGAACTCGCGGGGTGGGGCCCAGGGCCGAGACTCTCACGTCTACCCACGGCTGGCCTCTCCTCTGAGGATGGGCTGTTTGCCTTCAGAGTTGGGAGTGGAAGGAGAAGTAGAAAGACAGGGAGATGCAACGCCACTCCTTTTCAGGGAGGTCAGACCTTCAGCCCAGAAACTTCTTTGCATGGTACACACGTCTGAGTGTTGATTTCTGCTGTTGGCTTCACTGCATTTCACGATGCCTGCAAATTCAAAGCAAGTGGTGCTGGTTAACTCTAACTGTCGAACGGAACACAGGGTTTATTAGGTGTATTTTCTTTTGTACCACAGGAAGAAAGAGCCTAGAGATGAGGGGAAACTCACCTCACAACCGAATAACAAAAAGGTGTCACCACTGCCAAAAATGCCTGGGAATTTCTCAGCAGCGCTTTCCCAGTTCCTTATTTGTATTTCAGGGCTGCAGTGGTACCCAACATAGCCCACTTCCTTTTTCTCTTGAAGCTGGGTTATAGCTGTGTTGGTTTGAGGCCAGTCTCTCTATGCCCTGCACTGAGGGGCTGAGTAACCTCAGTGTAGGCGGCTGGCGTATTCTACCCTCTGGTTGTAGGCGACACATTGGTGAAAGCCAGTATTTAGCACTCTTCCGATGTCAAGACACAGAGCCAGCTGTCTTCCCAAACGGAAGCCCTGTGAGGAGACACACCCTGTAGTCCGTTAGTATTCAGTCCACAAAGATGAGCCAAAACTCCGGACTGGAGCAGAGTACCGGGAAGCGTCCAATCAGGTGAGCTGTGTTTATTTACTGCTGTGTAAAACACAGACAAATAATTTAAAACTTCTTTTAATAGCTAAGCATAAAAAAAGATGCATGATTTTCTAGTGATAACTCCTGAAGAATAGGCCTCAGCCATAAGCATTTTAAGAATAATTTCTGAAATTACTTAAAATCCTGACAGATGAAAACGATCTGTTCCAGCATTCTGTCCTTTGGGGTTAATGGCTTTTAATCCCTAGAGATTTACTAATCTTTTCCCCGAGGAAGAAGAATCTTTGTGTCAGTTCTCTAAAGCTCCATTATACATGGTAACATAAAAACTCCTTGTTCTCTTGGAGCTGAACATTCTCAAGGGCTCAAGGGAGTAAATAGAATTTTGAGCACTGCCCTTGAGGAGTGGTGACTGCAGAAGAGTAATTGTGCACTTTTGAAGCTGTCAACCTGGGAATGAGGATCCGGAGAGGATAATTATCTGTGCCCATCTTTCCAACATCCAGCACCCTCCCGGTGGCACCCCTGGCCTCCGGCCCTTGAGCAAGTATTTGGATACACAGCTAGATGGGAAGGATTGTAAGCGGGTGCATGGCAGGGACCTTTGGTCTGCCCTCTGAACGTAGACTCTGGTATCCCCAGGAGCAGCGAGAAGCGTGACTTTCCCGGGGCAGCCTGGCCCGAGGCAGTGGCACCTGAGGCAGAAGCTGGGTGAGGAATCGTGGCTCCCATGGGTGAGGTGCTGTCCATGTGCCCACTGATTTGAAGAGCTTCCCACGTCCTCACTTGGCGTGTTCTTAGCACGTTATGCAGCAGTCACAGTCATCTTCTTGTTACACATGAAGGAGGGGCACGGACGAGACGTTAACAGTCATGTCCAAGGGCCTGAGCCGGGCGCGGAGGAGTTGGCACTATGAATCCAGGAATTTGTCCCTAGTTTGTGCTTTTGATCTTGTGACTCAGTCCCTTAAAACTGCACCTCGAGTACTGATGATCCACCCCACTGAATTAGGAGACAGGACCAGGGCTCCTTTGGTAGATCTGCAAACAGACATGTCTTTCAAAATTGTAAATCATGAATTCTAATAAGAATATTGAAAATTTGATAAAAATAAAACAATTTTAATAGTGGTGAGTGATGTGAAAACAAGTGAAGCAAGTGAGAAGGTGGAGAATTTCAGACAGAGGAGTTGGAAATTTTTGATAAGGCGTTTGGAGAAAACTTGCTGAAGAGGTGACGCTGGAGCCGAGACCTGAATCGTGACAGTGACACAGACAAAAATCTGGAGAAAAGAATTCCAGACTGAGGTAATAATAATCATACGTGATAATTTGATTTTCTTTCTTTTTTCAAATGTCTCCTTGTGAAAAAAAGTAAGGGGCTTTAAACCAGAAGGACCAGGGTAACTAATGAACCTCTCCCGATTCTCACCGAACTCTTTGGTTTTCAATTTCGACAACTTTCTTTTTCAAGTCACCTGCGTGAGGAATAGACTATGTTAGGTTACGAGTGAAGCAGGAGGATGTGTTTGGAGGTAGAGTCACTACCAAATTGGCAGGTGGATTAAACACGGAGTGACTAAAAAGGAAGAGGCACATTAAGTTTAACTAACTGGCTGAATCCTGGCACTGTCAGCTTGGTTGCATAGCACGTTCGTGAGTTTGAGGACTAGAATGTCCCTGTCAACTTTGAGACGGTTGACACCTGTGTAAATATTGTGTGGAGGCACCGCAGCACTCCCGAGTTTGGAAGAAAGGGGCAGCAGAGGAGACTCAAGAGGAAGAGCAACAAAATTAAAAGAGGCCCGCGCCTTGGAGACCAAGAGAAAGAAAAGCCTTAAGAAAGTGAGGTCAGTTATACCAAAATCTGGAGAAGCACATATGCTGAGGGCAGAATAGTGATCATTAGCTTCAGCAAAACAGAGGTTATGGATGCATCTGACAAAGGCTGAAGATAAAAGGGTTAATGAACCGAAGCGAGACTTAGGGAGACAGAAACTGAAGGAAACACAGAGCCAGCTGCCGGAGGGGCATTCCTGCGGGGTGGAGAGCCGGAGGACCGGACAGGAGAGGTACAGAAAACTTGGGTGTGTGCACGTCTGCCTATGCGCACAAGCACACCCAGGCATGCGGCACAGTGTGGGGACAAAACGAGAAACTAGAAGGAATTAGTGCAGAAATTGGACCCTCAATTAAACAAGCGGAATGAGACAGAGCGTACAATTTCAGGAGTTGGTAAGGCTGAGTCACTTCCTCTGTAATAGGAGGCAAGATGTTTACGGACAAGAATGCAGTAGGGTTTTAAAACTGACCCACAGTAGAATTTTAAAGTTCCTCTCATTTTAGCAGTTACATACAAAGCAAAGCAAGGACGATATTAGGGGATGGATCGGGGTTTATGTTACACTATTTTGGGTGGTGGAGAAAGAGTTTTGCTAGGGGAGCATAGCAGGGAGAGTTTAATGAAACAAAGATTTGGGGTTAGGAGGCAAGACCAGGCCTAAGCCTGCTGGCATGTTTCCCTTCGCCGCAGCCCGCCGCTCCCGTGGGTGATGCTGGTGGGTGATGACGGGATTTAATCTGTGTGCGGGTTTTTGCAAGGGTTTAGAGGGAAGACCAGAAGAGTGAAAGAACTGCAGGGGTGACCGGATAACAAGGTGTGGGGCGGTCAAGGGGAGCGTGAAGGCTTCGGCAGAGTTGACAGACCGGGCTGCCTGCAGAATCGAACAATTGCTGCAGCGCAACAACCAGAATAGCCCAACTGGGAAGTAAGCAGTGGCCAGAGTGAGGCGTTTGGGATCAGGGTCCCAGAGATTGCGCATGTGTGTGTGTGTGTGTGTGTGTGTGCGCGCGCACGCGTGGGTGTGCATGTGTGTTGGAGGTGAGTGGCCGTGCTGGAACCTAAGTGTGGAAGGTACAGGAACGAGGGCGTAGGAATGCAAGGCCTGGTGCCGTCGGGGGCTGAGCCTGCCAGACGTAACCGTGGTCATGGTGGTGGGGAGGGATGATGTGGGTCATGTGCTCAGTTTCCAGTGGACACACCCTGGACATGAGTGGGTGACAGCATCGGGGTGGGAAGCGAGTGACGTCCTGCAGTGAGTGGGCACCACAAGAGGGTGGGCTTGTTAGCAAGCGAGGGGGGGGCGGCACGGTCTGACAGAGAGAGGGTAAAGTGCTCCTTCCGAAAGGTGTGGGTAATTGTAAGTGGTGAAAAGGAGCAGAGGGTCCCCTGAGGTCAGAGGACAGATCTCTCCATCAGAGCTGAACACACAGTGACCGCAGGGCAGATTCAGCTGGAAACCTTTACCAGCATGTAACAGCGATCACATTTTTTAAGATTTATGTATGTCATCTTACGATCAGATTGCACATTAAGTAAGTATTATCTCATTGACAGTTGAGAAAAATACAGCATATAGTTAGGCATATACTCAAGGTTTTCACAAATTCATAGGAGAAAGAACTCCATTTCCATGTTGCTCTCAGCCTATGCTTCTTCCATCTCACCGTATCGTCATTTATTCATTCACACTGTCCATGTGGAACAAAAATGTAACTTACTAAGACCTTAACAAGGTGCTGGGACAAAACCCTAAAAGATAAGGGCAGCTTTGCTCTCACATATGCTAAGTAATGAAGATGTTAATTTTCACCAAACAATGAAAATGCATGAAACATCCGCAAAATAAAAATTTATAACCAAGATCTGTTTCACAGTTTCTTATTACCTGGCTTCAAGACTGTGCACATTCATAAGCACAAAGACTGGAGCTCTGGGCGGGGTGAAGACACATCTGCGCTGGGAAGGGCGGAGAGGCCCGGGTGACGGGCGAGGCGGGCGTTTCAGGAGGCGGCAAGCGTGAGGAACAGCACTAGGAAGACAAACAGCATAACTTTTTGTGCAAAAATTAAAAAAAAATCGCGACGAAACCTCTTCTGCCAAGCTCTGTCTCAGTGTGGGAGAGGCTGAGCGAAGGCTGGAACAGGAGTTGGGCCTCAGCACCTGGTGGCCCGTCCCCAGTTGTGCTAGAGGACAGTCCTCCGGCACTAGCTCTGCTCTCCTGCGCTGTGTGGACTGAGCGTCATTATACCCAAGGATCTTTCCAAATGACTTTCTAGCATTTTCGTCTCTTTTCAGGGTACATCACAGAGTCCTTTCTCTTTGGCCAAACTGCTCCCAACCTCACACGGGTGTCTCGGGTGTGCCTTGCTCGCATTGCTGCTCTCCCGGGAAGGCTCACATTCCTCAGAGCCAGGGCCGGCCTCCTCCGAGGGCTTGCTGGAGGCCTCTTTCCAGACCCTCTGAGACTGACTTCCGTCCTGAGATCAGCCCTGCTCTGCGGTCCCTGGCACTGGGGAAAGATGCTCACGCGGCCTCGCTTTGTGCCGTCCCTGGGTTACTCTTGGCTGCCTTTGGGCCAAAGACCTTGTCTCCAGCTCTTCAGTGCTCTTTAGCGTAATGTGCTGAAAACAGGAGAAGAATGTAAAGAAATGCTTTTGAACTGGCTGTGTTTCCCTGAACTCGGTTATCTTTGGTTTCAGGGTAGGTAACAACAATAGCTAACAATAAGCGTAACAGATTGGACCATCATCTATAATGTTTTGGATCCGTTTGTAAAATAAGATTTAAAAAAAAATTTCCACATCTAAAATTTCAATGTGGTTTGGCAAAACAATTTTCTTTGTTATGAACCCCATCTTAATTGGAAAATCGAATGGAAACTTCACTGAGTCTTATCGAAGATATTTATAACTCCTTGTAATTTATTTTCTTTCAGTTCAAGACAAACAAAAAAGTTATGCATTCTTTCTGTTGTGTTTATAGCCTCTTCAGAAAGAAGACAGAGGAAGAAGGAAGAAGAAACAAGCTAAGGTGTTTTAAAAATAAATTTTCTTCCCATTCATGTCCTGATTGTATCCTGTCAAATGAAGAAACCGGTGTCCCAAGAGCTTCCCCACTAGGTGGGACTTTCACTCCAAAAACTGTCATCATCCTACTGATAAAAACTGGAAATAAAACTTGCATTGATTTCAATGTCCCCTTTGGGTCCACTTTTCAAAATAGTCCTTTCTTTTTCTCCCCTCAAATTTATGAATAAATTCATGAGGGTTGCACAATTTTACAAGTGTAACAAAGGAAAAGTCAGTGTTAACTTGACTAGGGATTTTCCTGAAACATGTTAAAACTGACTTATCTATGCTTACGGACATTTGCACTTATTAACCTCTTAGAGTACTTTTATTCTCAATACATTTGCAATTTTTTGTCTTTATAAAATCATCAAAGTTGAAAGTCGTAAAGGACTTATTACACAATCTTCTCCATTTTGAAGAACTAAAGTAGCTAAAAGATCTATCTACAGATTCCGCAGGTTAGCTTCACAGATTAAAATGGCATTTTCCTTATCAAAACACACAGGGACACACAAGTACACACCCACACATATCCTGAGTGACCTCCTGCCACGGCCCAGGCCAGCATGGGCTTGGGCTCCTAAAATGCTTATTACATCCTGGCTCTGTGAACGAACTTGTGGGAGGTAGAGAAGGCCGCACGTGTAAACAATGAATTAGGGTTCAGAGTGCCATGATGCATGTGTGGGCCCAGTGGTCAGCTCAGGAAGTTCAGAAGAAGGGTTTGGAGGAAGGCTGCAGAGAAACGGTCATCCTAACCCAATATTTGAGTTAAAATGAAAGCGAGGAAGGGGCCACAGAAACTGGGGCCGGCAGCGTGAATGACGGGAGCTTAGGGCTGCACTGCCCTGCACGGGCTGCTCTCTGGGCTGGACAGGGCGTGAGTCCAGCGGGCGTGGTGGAGGTTCAGGGAAAGGAGTGTTGCAGGTTCCCTGGAGGATGCTGAGGGCTTCAGACTTTACACCCAAAGACGGAGGGGAGGCGCCGGAATTTTTACAGTGGCAAAGTCCTGAGATTAAATCAGGACACTGGCAAGATAAACTGTCACACTGTGGAGCACGGATTAGAGAGAAACGGTTCCCATGGGGAATAATCAGAACTAAGGCAGTGTGGGAGGAAATCAAAGAAAGCTGAGCTTCAGATCAGACGTTTGGATGAGGAGGGGGTGCGGCTAACCTAGTGGAGCTAGATGAGGGAGTTGGCCGACCAGGAGCCCTGAAAAGAACACAGCGCGCAGAACCCGTTAGGTCTTCTGTATTCATCATGCCACTCCAGCAAAGGCTGTCTCACTGTCCTGTTTTATGATTAGCTAAAGGTTTTCTTCTTGGGTATAGGTGTTGTTCTATTCAAGCTGATGTCTAAACTACTTCATGCATTTTTAATATTAAAGAATTAAGGATTTTTTTTTGGTACTGGGAATCTAACTCATAACCTTACACTTACCGGGCAGGTCTATGCCATGGAGCTATATCCCCAGCTCTAAAGGATTAAGTTTAAATTTTAGTGTCTGAAAATAAACAATTTGTTTTTAAAACCCAAAATGTCCTGAGTGCAGCGATGCATGCCTGTAATTCCAGCGCTGGGGGAGTATAGGCAGGAGGATGTCCAGTGCGTGTCCTACGTGGGCACCTTAGTGAGACCTCATTTTGAAAAAGACTAAGCATCAATAAACATATAGGCTTATGAAGGTTTGAGCATCAGAGAAACATTTTGAAAAAGATAATGTAAGGCCTCTATTCATATATGTACATAAATACACACATATGTATATATATATATATCATATATTTTCATATGCAAATATATAATTCACTTACTACTATCTCAATTTACAATAATGGGAACTTAAGAAGCTTGCTGAAAATCGCACAGCTTAAAAAGGAAGAGCCTGGCTTTGAATCCAGATAATGGGCTCTAAAATCTTTGCTGTTTATTGTAGTCATTGTTATTAAAGAGTGAGGGAAGCAATTGCGTGACACCATTCTTACCTGTTAGTATCCCGGTAAAGAGCTGCCCTGAGGTTAGCAGTAGCTGCTTGCAAACTGCGTGAAAAGCAAAGTGGTGTTAGAGACAGCACCCCCTACGTCTAGCGAGGTGCTGGCTGGGCGTCTGGTAAACCAGGTCTGGGTGTGAGTTCTTGATGACTCATTACTGCATGAGCTCCAACAAATGAGTATCTTCTCCATACACAATCTTTACTTTTACCAAAAAAAGATGAGGACAGGCACAACACACAAGAGTGTTACTTAAGAGTTGAAAACTAAAGTTTACAATGTGCATAAACACACTTCATATAAAGTTAGGTTAATAACGTTTGATCTCATACAGTTATTTATAAGTGAGTTCTGCAGTTTTAAACCTACTCCCTCCTCTGCCCAGGAAGCCCTCCCTCCCGGCTTCAGCAGTGAAGGCTAAGGTGGAACTTGTTCTTAGGTTGTGTGAGGACACAGAATGGCCCACAGTAATTATAGCTCTCATCCCTGGAGTGATTGTGGCCTTCTGAAAGTCGCCGTCTATCATTTAGGATTACTAGCGGGGATCATTTTACCCAGAACCCCTTTTTAACTGTCCTCAGCAGTCTTCCTGGTTGAAAAACCTCTCTCCCATTAGACTCAAATTGGGATCAAAGGAAGCGCATTAAACTCATGCCGAAGGCTCACAAGCAGGGGTTCAAGAGCAGCCACGATTCCCACTTCACTAGCCCACACTGGTCACACTTCCCAGGTTCACCTGAAAACAGTGGTGCCGGGGATTGAAGGACAAAAGGATGGAGCAGGGAACAGACATGGCCAGGGAACTATGTACTCCTGATAGTACTTCAAAGTGTAGTGATGCTGAGGTGCAGGAAGACTGAGCCTGCTCAGGAGTGTGCATGGGATGCCTGCTCCTCTGTGTCCCGTCTCCTCACCAAAACTTACTGTATTCTACTACTGTTTTGCAAAGAGGAGGGATAATCATTATAAACTTTTCTTGATTTTTATGGATAAAGAACTCTAGGTTTTCTTCTCACTGCCCAGCTGCCCAGACCTCATCCTCAGTTACATACTAATTAGCCAGATGTTACTAAAAGACATTCCCAGTTCTTCTGGGAATCCTCCACTGACGAGCATAATACCATGGTGCATCCTTCCCCATGCTTGTCATCAATGAAGGGCTTCACTGCTGTGTGCTCTAAGGACAGCAAAGTCTTTCTGAATGACTCCATGCTACAGTTTGTACCTTAAATGTTCCCATCAGGCCCTATGTTAAAGGCTTTGTTGCCAAGCTTAGTTCTGTTGGGAGGTGGAGAAAACACTGAAGGGGGCAGGCCTCATGAGAAAAACCCTTGGAGGGAACTGGGCAGCCAGGTCTCTCCTCCTCTCTCTTCTGCCGTGATGGCCACCCCAAGTCCAAAGCAGCAGGGCCAGCTGACCACGGACTGAACCTCCACAACTGTGAGTCAGAAACAAACCCCTTCTTTTCATAGGTTGATTATCTTGGGCATACTTTATAGTGACAGAAAGCTGACTGAGACGTTCTGCTCTCTTGATTCTGTGAACTGATGAAGAATAAGTTTTGTGGGAGACAGAGGGGAAATTAAATCTGTGAGTGGGGGAGGCATGCGATGCTTGCATCTTACACTGGAATGATAATGTATTAGTGATGAACTCAGCCTCTGAGTGATTTTTGTTTTCTCTCTAGGTTCACAATGAATTGGGAAAATTCAAATTATGATATGTAACCATTACAACAGATTAATTTTGTTCCTGGAGCATTGAACTGGGGTTGTTACTCATTGATTCTGCAGGAAGCTATTACATTGTTTCTAGCAGCATGGAATAAGTGATGGATAACAATGACAGTGGTGTCAAATATTAGCATAAGGTTTTCAAAAGGACTTTCACTAGGTTCACCTTGCTGGATCCTCACACTGTCCTGCCTGCAGGTCATCATTGTTTCCATTCCATGGACAGGGAAGTGGGCCAAGGCAGCTAAACTTCCCCAGCGCCACACAGTGAGGAAGGGACAGCTGTGACAGTGACCTCGGTCATCTGGGCTGTTTCCACTCTACTACATTTCATTCTCCCCCAAACAATTCCCTTTTTGAGAGAGGGAGGCGTTATCATTTTTTTTTCCTGGTGTTTCCCAGGCCTGTGAAGAATGATACAGGCATCCCAGGAAGTCTGCAGCCCAGAGGTAGGAATGGCACCGTGACACTGCTGGGATCTAAGACTCTCTGTCATCAGTCCCCAGGAACTAGGGAGAAATAACCTGTCTATGCCTCAAGGTAAAGCCAGCACTCGGACCTCAGGATCCTCACTTAGGTCGCCTCCAGAGCCCCTGGGCTTCTCTCTCTGACTGGCCCTGGCACACTTGGGGCAGCGCTGGCATCTCAGCCCTGAGGAAAGAGTAGCCTGACAGACAGAGCGGCCGCAAGAAGATGAAGGTGAAGGAAAGTGTGCACTGATCTGCCGGAAGACAAAGAAGCCAGACACTGAAGCCCGGGCAGTCACAGAGCGGGACTCCGGCTCCTCAGGACTCTGCTGGCAACCAGGGAGCGCACAAGCTGATAGACAGAGGCGCTGTGGGGCCGACTCTGCCGGAGTAAGCCGGAGACCCAAGTGTCACAAGGGAAGTATGTGTTTGTGTCTTACAAGCAAATCAAACAAATCAGACCGTGCTCCTGTGGGCTGGCCTTGAAGCACAGATTCTTCAGGGTGACCAGCACGGATCACTCTTCAGAGCCTGAGTGAGAGAAGCAGAGAGATCAGAGAGACGTGCTCTGCGCGGTGGGCTCCTCCTGGCCCTGGAAGCCCCCGAGACAAGACGCAGAGGACAGCTGCACAGCAGGCTCCGGGTTTCTGATCTGCAGTGGCACCTGCTCCCTGAGGGAGTGAGTAGGGCGAGGTGTGACCAGCAGTGTCACTGATGGTGCCTCACGGTGCTAGGGAAAAACTCACTAGGAAGCGCGGAACTCAGCCAAGGCATGGATGTGCAGTACGTGGCTCATGGAGGCTGGCTGGCTGGCTGGCTTTCGGTCCTCATGTCACATCCAGGACCTTTTTCTGTACTCCTGGCTGACTGGTTTGTCCTCCCTGAAAGAACAGGAACACGTGGCTTTGCGTTCTCATTAGATTTTTCTTATCTATTTTGGGGATTTGCTCGATGCCCGAGTCATTCATGGTCCCCAAGTTGTATTCCATAACCATCCGTGTTCTACACGATCCTCTGCATCTTTCTTATTTTTCTACTCTTTTTGAATCACTGCTTCCCGTCCTCATGTCCGCTGCAGTGAGCAAGCCGGGATGCGCAGGAGGGACAGGGCTGGGCTCGCCCTCAGGGAGACTCCGCAGTGAGGGAGGAAAGCTGCAGAGGCTGCCAGCTCTCAGGCACTCTGTGTCCTGTCTTTGAACTTCTGTTTCCTCAGCGGAGTGGAAGTGCTCCCCATTATTCTGAGTAGAAAGGACAGCTCCGCGGGGGTTCCCGTCATTGTTCCTGGAGCCGGCAAGCCCAGCTTCCAGCGTGCTTCTCCCAGAAACCCACATGGTTTCCTCCCCCACTCCAGGGCCAGTGAGAAAACAAGAAAAGAGCAGGTTCCTGTTTGTGACGGACAGAGGTCAGCTTCTCCGTGGGAATGTGCGCTGGGCAAGCACATCCTCCTCCAGGCCGTGTCGCGGTGTCAGGCCGCACGTCCTAGGGGCTACGAGGGTCTCGGTGTGGACTGAGCGCCTGGGACAGCGCTGGGTGATAGGGACCTGCCAGGCCCCTGAGGGGACCAGCGGTGGCTCTTACCATGGAATAAGGTCTGCTCTCGCTGAGGTCTGGGCTGCTGCAGCAGCAACAGAGTGGTGTCATTGCTTCTGACTGCAGATCTCCAAGTGGTAATTTGTACCCTAAAATAATCCAGTTCGAAATGTAAATATTTTTCAATTTTCTCTGCCTGAAAAATAATTAGAAGAGAATGAAAATAATAAAATTTGTCATTTACCATGATCTCGAATTTGTAAGTTTTCCACGCTGTTTTTTTAATTTTACAATATTGAAATTCTTAACTTCGTCTTTAAGAGTCCAAATGTTTTGCCTGAAGCAGAAAAATAAAATGTTTAACAATAAAGAGATAATACTTCAGTATGAAGAAGGGAAAGGCAGCACCAACTGCCCATTTTCCTTGGGTGACTATGAACCGGGTCCCTACTTGGGCCGTGGCACGTGGCTGAGTGGCCTCAGCCTCTGTGTCGCTGCACAGTGGAGGAGAACCACACCCTGTGTGAATCTCTTCTTTCTAACTGGACGAAACCCTGGAAATTTCATTGCATCTTACTCACTTCCTGCCAGAGGGGTCGGGTCGAGCTAAGATCCGACCAAGGCTTTTCAGCTTGGATTTAACATCACGGTGTCCTCTGCTCCCGGAAGGACGCAGAGCTCTGGCTTTCCCGTCACCTGAGATGATATTTTCCAGGAAGGCTGTCCTAACTCATAGCAAAAAGGGAAATAAGCCCGGAGAACCCCTGTAACCAAGGGCACAATTACTGCATAAAGGATCCCTTTTCCCAAAATGTTGGTCACAGTCCTCACCTCTTCCCGAGTGAGTGTCCACATCTGCCCAAGGGAAATAGCGGTGACCAGGAAAGGGTGGAAGGTGCCCACTGGGAAGTCACTGGTCTCTGAAGGCACGATTCATCTTTGTGTGTTGCTGACCCTGAGTGGCAGTGTCCACATTTTAACTCTGGTGGCTCTGTTTCCAGCACCGGGTGGGTGGGCTGCTGACCACACCGTGTCTCACAGACACACAGGGGAAGGAGGACTGGGACAACAGGCCCTGGGTCTCAGACGCTTCATGAGTCGCTGCCCCAGAGCTACAGCATTCTCAGCTTCCTCATGACAGAATAAAAGCTGACCTGTTTACGGAGGACTAAATAAAATCCCCGGAACCAACAGCCCACTGCCACTGGAGTCATACTTCATTTGATGTGACATTTTAATATTTCTTCAGTAATGGTACTTCTGTCCCTGATGGTTCTCTGCCAGAGTACACTCATTAGGTAACAGTGTTAAGAAAAATCCTTTATTGAACAAGGAGGGGAGATGGCTCTGCCGGGGAAATATCTGTCCTAAACTGTTTCACCGAATTGGGCTGCTGGAACAAAAACCACAGGGCAGCTTAGACAACAGGAATCTATTTCTCACACAGTTCGAGATCACGGCTCTGCTCTAAGGTCTTTTCTCAGGGCCCCGGGCAGCATTGCTGTGTGGGCACAGGGCCTCTGAGTGTGTTCAGGGGGAGACAGTGGCAAGCTTTCTACTAAGGCTCCTCCTCCCACCGGTTGAACCCGTCTTCACTCCAGCGAGCCCCATTCTTTCCCTCAGGCTGCACCTCCAGGCCATTGCACCGACAGTGAGGGCTTCTGCATATGAATTGCAGGGGGTATTTTCAGTGGGTGATGGGAGAAGGGTCCCCTCCAGCCTCTCACATTTCTGAGGTTTTATGAGGAAAGGAACTGACAGTTCTCTCTCTCTCTCTGTCTATCTGTCTGTCTGTCTGTCTGTCTGTCTCTCTCTCTCTTTCTCTCTCTTTCATCTTTCCTGGACTGCCCTTTTCAAGGTATCTGTATCTGGAAAACAGATACCATGTTCATCTATAGGCAAAGGCAGCTTTGTTTTCCATGCAGTTTAGTAAGGGTGATGTCTTTCTCTGAAGAAGTTGGGACAGATTTGAGGTTGTCTGTTGTTAAAGAACAGGGATTCCTAGCTCAGGACTTCTGTCCTGTGGTGGTAGTCCCTACCCATGCATGTGTCATCTTGCCTTGGACCCTGGGATTTAGGACCCTGGGAATTAGTGCAATAAGTTCTGGTGTCTTGGTTACTACTACTACTGCTGGGAGCCTGGCTTCCGGGCTCCTGGCCGCCTGTCTTCCTCCAGCAACCCTGAATTTATGGTGGGCTGACTTGTAGCTTACAGGTGGGATAAAAATCTCAGATCCCTCAGTGTTCTCAGTAATAGCTAAGTGAGAAAACACAGAGAGAGAGAGAGAGAGAGAGAGAGAGAGAAACACACACATACACAAATAAACCAGAAAACAATATGTGGGGGTAGGCAAGAAAAATTCACATATGAATAAATAAATAAATAAATCCTAGGCTAAAGTGTAGTATTAATGCTAACTTAAATATTTCACATTCTAATTGTTATTCCATCTAAGGCTTTCATGAAACATCAGCATCATAAATTTTCTAAAACTCATTCAGAGGTCATTCATCAAGGAGAGCCTTATCCCAGAGGGAACAAATTTGCTTCAATGGAAATAGCTTGAATTATCATAAAACACTTCATGCATTTGTAATGCAAATTCAGCCCAGCATTGTTTATTCCTTGATGAAGTCATTTCTTTGTTGGGTAAAGTTTATTTGTCACATGTGGGCAGAATGGGAACAGGGCAGCAGCCATTCTCCCTGGATTAAGAACAACACTACCAACGTAGGGGACCAGGAAAGTCCTCACACATAAGAGACCGGAATTCTCATCTAGGGGACGGCATGCATTAAACAGATATGCATGACTACGGAGAGTGACAAATGCGTTAAAGCGAATAAGATCACCAGGGGAGGGAGAGTAAAAGGGAGGATGAGAAGCTTAGCCTGAGCCCTGGGTGTCCTGAGGGAGAGAGATTTGGAGGATGGGGTGGGTGGAGGCTTTGTGAGGGGCAGGAATGCACAGAGCCAGTCCCCAGGAGAGCGGGGCATGCAGTGTGACGGAATCGGACTCCAGGTGAGCGAGAAGGGAGCTGGGATTGCAGAGCTCAGCACGTGTGCATGTGAGTCCCTGTGGGCCATGGTCAGCTCGCCCACACCGAGTGTCACAGAAGTCCTTCAAGGACAAGGACAGGCACACTTGGCCGGTGGAGACCACAGCAGGTGCACAGGAAGCGTCACCAGACAGTGGTGACGATGATGGGGAGACCTGAAGGTGCCTGCTGCGAGAACTGTCAGTGGGCTCAGATGCGGTGAGAGGTCTTTGAAGGGTGATCCCCAGGCCCCTGACAGGGGCCAGGCGGGAGAGGTATTGCTAGACGATTGATCCAGTTAACTAGCATGGGGTTGTTTTCATTGATGGAGGGTGAGAAGTTGTATCGTGGGGTGCCTAGGAGCATGCTTTGTGAGGGTCATCACGGGATACTTCTTTCCGTGCAATGCACTGGCAGGGGCACGTGGAGTGGGTGGGCTCCAGTCGGGGCAGAGTCCAGATCACATCCCAGCCAGCTGTGGCTGCCGAACACACTGCCTGCCTCAATATTTATTTTGTTTGCAAACCCGTAACTCAAACAGGGCTTCATGGGGGTTGGACTCTGTTTCACTGGAAGTCAGCTGGGCCATCTCGAAGGCAGGGTCCAGGGCCATCCAGAGCTGGGCATGCAGCCGGGGGTTGATGATAGTGACTGTTGGTGTACGCTGGGCTTGGCCAGGGCTCCCCCAGTGGCTATCCATGTGGCTGTGTGGCTTCCTCAGAGCCCATGGCTGGGTTCCCAGATGACATCCTGAGCCAGGCAGAGCAAGAGTCAAGGTGGGGTGCCTCTCCTGGCCTGGTCTCAGGGCTCCCACAGCCCTACCCCTGCCTCTCTGTTCCTCAGGGGTCACTGAGATGGGCTTGCAGTCAGAAGGGGAGGAGTTAGATCTCACAAGTGGCAGGCAGTGTGTCGCAATATGGGTGGACATGTTCTAAAATCAGTAAAGATAAACTTGACTCATCTGTAGGAAAGTGGATGCACCCTGAGCTCATAATGCTAAGTGACATAAATCAGGCGCACAGCTTGGTTATCACATGGTTTCTCTCCTGTGGGAAACTCAAATTATAAATAAGAGCAAAATAAAGGATAAATAATAAGAAGTAGGGAGGCAGAGCTTTCTCAGTGGGGGAGGGGACCCAGAGATGGAGGGAGGGGGAGGAAAGGGAAGGAAAAGGAGCCGGGGTGGGTCAGGTCCATGTGCCAGCTCCCCGGGAGGAAGGTAGGCAGCGTGCACCACAAACACGGGTAATGAACATGAAAACTAATGAACAGGAGAGGACTCTGTCCCAAAGGGTCTTCAGCATGGAGAATCTCCAGAGAGGACAGGAGAAGACAAAGGAGGAGCCAGCCTTGAGGAAGTGGAGCCGGGGAACGGGGTGCCCTGAAAGCCCAAGGATGAAGACTCGTTCTCAGTGGAGAAGCAACTGGGAAGGAAACCTGGGTGTCTCTGCTCGGGGCAGTCAGAGGAGGACGGCGGACCAGTGACCGAATAGCGTGAGCTGCCAGCTGTTAGGGACTTTGAGAAGAGCTGCCCCCGGTGTGCGGAGATGCCAGCAACCTCGTCAGAGGCTGAAAGAGGTAACAGAGGAGGCAGAAAGCAAAGAGCATCTTCTGGCTTCTTCCACAGGTTCTGCAGGCCCCTTACACAGGGACCAGTGGGGCGAAGGGGCAGAGTGGCCAGGCGGCTGGCCACCCGCAGGGCATATGCTTCCGGCTGTGGCCAAAAAGCGCTCTCGGAGTGGGTGGGCTGCACTGCGTCCCTGACGGTGAATTCCCAAGGGTGAAGTCCTCACCCTAACACAGGAGGAGGGCAACTGGTCGATGCTTAGGATTGAATTTGATTATGTCCCTCAACTGAGAAGGGGAAGCTCTCAGCAAATAGATAAAAAACAATGATATTATTAGTTACTGGGTAAGTTCTCAATGAAAAGTAGAGAGAAGAACAAATTACATGTAAGTACATTTTGTGTTGTTAAATTTCTTTTTCCGTTTTAAGCAAAAGGAAAAAGACAGCTCCAAAGAGGTTTTATTGTGAAAGCACCAACTACCCAGTGTGACCTAGTGTTCATTTTAAACCCGCCCCTCAAAACCACCCTCACCCAGGCCACGTGCGTGTAAGTCTGAGTGAGGTTGCACACTCACGGCGCTTGCTCCCGCAGCACGTGTGCCGAGACCGGGAAGTTTGCGCACTGATGTCCGCTAACACTTAGCTGCCTGCCTTCTGGTGATCTCCGGTCTAACTTGCTATTTCCGCTTGGTCTTTATAGTACTTGGTGCTCAGTCCCACCAGGAACTGTGAGATGAGTTTATCCTACCCTGAGGCTCAGAGGGGTCGGAGGCCCCTGCAGAGCCTGCCCAGCCTGAGTGCTGAGCTCTGGTCACGGGGAAACCCTGGCCCCACACACGTGCGGACCTGCTAGGAGCGGCCAGCAGCCTACAACTGCTCTACAGCACTTTTTAAAAAGTCAAATAAAATTTTATTGAAGTATTTAAAAGGTACACCTCTCAACTAAGAGGAGAATGTGAAACTCGCAGCCATGTCAGTGATTTATTTTTAATTTAAAGTTCTTTTTTTTTTTTTGGTATAGAATAGAACAACAACAACAACAAAAAAACCCTGCAGCACTGTAAAAATCCGCCAACACAGAGCAGGAATGCTAAATGAGCCTGGACTCTGAGGGAGCTGAGTTCTGTTTTGAAAGAAGCTTTGTTGGAAAGACAAAGACTCGAGGACTAGTAGTGCAGACTTCATCAGGAGGCAAGTCCTGCGCTCGGAGCCTGAATCCCACTGCTCAGCCAAGCTGGGGCGCTGCCTTGTCCCGAATGCCAGTGCGAGGAAGCCACCGGAACACGGGCACGTCCGTGCATTCGGGGATTGGGATGAGAGCCCTGAGGAGGGTGGTTTCCTTGCCTACCTGCACGTCAGCATTTAGCTAGGAAGTCCCATTCGTTCCCTGGGGATGCACCGAGCACACTCTGTGTCCTCAGCTGTGACCTGTGAGACCAGGTAATTAGGGCGCACGGTAGGTATAGTTATTGTCTGGGAAGAGGCAGGTGAGAACTGAAGGCCGATGATAGTTCAGTTAAACTTTGAATGACGCGGCGGTTTCAGATGAGTAAGAGACATTTTAAGCAAAAAAACAATACATAAGATTTTGAGCCTAGTGTGGTGGCTCATGCTTATAATCCCAGCACTCGAGAGGCTGAGGCAGGAGGATTGTTGCAAGTTTGAGACCAGCCTGGGTTACAAAGTGAGCGCAAGTCCAGCCTGAACTGCATAGCAAGACCCTGTGTTAAAAAGACAGAAAAAAATTTCAAAGAATACTAGCAGTATATATACATTCGGTTTTAGGAAAAACAGATATTGAATTTAATGAAATGAACCGATATACAGTAAGAAGTAAAGAAATACCAGTATTAGGGTCAGTCACCCCCATGTTCCTTTGGGGGAAGGCCAGGAAGACAGCTCCTTCTTCCTCTTTCCCACACAGTGCGAGCTGCATCATCAATCGGAGGCAGACAGCCTCAGACGCAGTTCGTACTGCGCTGTGCGGGCGCTCTGTCCTTCTGGATGAAGCGGGAGACCCGTGACCAGATGTCTGCTCTTCCGGAGCCAGCTGGGAACAGAAAGCACAGTCTCTGCTTTACAGATGTTTGGGTAGCAATCCACCAGCAGGATTAGACTCCCTTTTGGGTGGATTATCTTGAGGTCAGACCTCGATGGAAATATTGGGAAATACGTTTGGCCACAGGTTTAGTGCAGTTTCCAATGTAGAGCAAGAACACTTGCAGGCTTTATAAACCCTACCTGCTTTCTGTTTTTGTCAGTTGAGCCATGTGTATTCACCGTCATTAGGACAGGAAGAATCTTAGCTCAGAGAGCTGACACAAGAATTATTTGACAGTAATCCCTCGCCCTTTTTTCTGAGTCAGGGTCTCACTATGCAGGTTAGGCTGACCGTGAACTCACTTTGTAGCCCACATTGATATTGAACTCACAGGGATCCTCCTGCCTCAGCTCCCAAATGCTGGGTTTACAAATGTGAGCCACCATGCCCGTCACTGATGTTAAACCCTTACAGCTGCCTAGCAATGCTTAGCACATATTTGGCAAGGAGTTAGTTTCTCTCTTTCACATTCCTGCTCCAGAAAGTGCTCAGAATCTTAGAAGCAGAGATTTGCAGAGACTTTAATCTCCTTTAACTCTGGCCTTAGGTATTTTTCTCTTATTGCTGAGGCAAAATACCTGACACTCACAAGTTAAGGGGGAAAGGATTATCTGGTTTACAGTTTGTAGAGGTTTTGGTCCATAATGATCTGGCTCCAAGGGAGGGTGGCTTTGCAGAGGAGAGGAGTTCACAATGGGCAGAAGGTAGCAAAGCAACAAGGGAAGGAGAAGACAACCCTCTTTCTGTCCCTTCTGTCATATCCAGGCTACTGGGATCAGGTGTTGCTACACCAATCAGTGGACAGAGTTAGCGGTCATCTACCCGTAATCCCAGCGTCACACACTCTATACCCAGCCATGCCTGAAAAAGCACCATGTATGACTGCATGAGACTTTGGGGGGACAGCTACACCCAAACCATAACAACCCTTTACCAGTATCAGGACTGGGTACAAAAGCCTCCTGCACTTGGATCTAATGAAAGAGAATTCACCACTTCATGATTAAATCTACACAAGTCCTTTCATAAGATGGAAAGATTTAGGTACTGGAAAGTTCCGTCCTGATGGTGGCCTGCCTATCTACAAAGGTCTGCTGATGTCGTGGAGTCTCTGTTCTGGGGAGATGTAAGTGCCAGTTTTACTGCGTGGTAATCACTCCCTCCTTCCTCAGCTGCATCTTCTCCACCCACAAATCCCTCTTTCCAGTAGCTCACTGGTGCTGGGGTGCAGCTGGATAGGAAAAATAACTTGCAGTGTTCTATAGCATGGCAGTGTAATTACTAGGGTTTGCGTACGCATCCCAAAGTAGTAAAGCCTTAGGCACCAGCCTGCCCTACTGGGACATGGGGAACCTCTAAGAGATGGGTTTAGTGGGGGGGACGTTAGACCATTGCTGGACATGCCCTTGAAGGGGACAGCAGGACCCCAGCCCCTTCCTCTTTCTTTCCTTGCTTCCTGGGCACCTTGAGGGAAGCAGCCCTCTCTGGTTCAAGCTCCCACCACAGTGTCCTGCGTCGACTCCAGCCCAAAGACAATCATGCCCTAAAAATTCAGAAACCATGAGTTAAAACGAACCTAATCTCCTTGTAAGCTGAGTGTCTCATGCATTTTGTTATCACAATGGAACACTAACACCATGACTATGGCTTTCAACAACTAATTGTACATTTCAAAATAATAATAGAATTTTGAAGGTGTAAAACACAAATAAATAATAAATGTTTAAGGCAATGGATATGTCAGTTACCCCGATCTGATCATTGCATACTGTATACATGTGTTGAAATACATACTGTAATATGGTCAACAATGTTTGATTAAAAAAAACCCTAAATCTAACTTTCCTCAGTCCTTCCCTGTCCAGTGTTGACACAGCCATTGCTCAATACTGACTGACTGAGATCTAGTCTCAAAGAAACACTGGAAGCTCAATAGTGGAGCCGACATTCATCTTTATTTGAAAAGAGTTGCTCAGAGTGGCACTCTTGATTTTTTCCTCAGTCCTCCACACTTTCTTCTAACCTGGCACCTCAAAGTTAAACACACTGGACTGGGGATAGATCTCAGTGTTAGAGCATTTGCCCAGCATGCCTGAGGCTCCTTGCTTGGTCACTAGCTCTACTAAATTAGATTTTAAAGAATAATAAAATGTCTCCATCCACCCAGTCTCTTTTTGAGGATATTTTCTTCTCTACCCAATATGTCACATAAGAGCACATTTTAGTTAAACTTTTCACGGATCTTTTAAGCTGCCCATCGGACTCATTTACCACCTTCTGCATGGTTGCAGACACCTTTGTAGCTACCCGGGCATGGACAATGGACTTCTTATTGGTTTCCGCAACATTCACAAATCAGAATAATCATTTTCAAATTAAGGAACAGATGACGCTCTCCTCCAGCTTAATCTCCTGTAAAAACTTCCATTGTATTTGGTGTACACACATTTTTTAAAATTACTGTAAGATCCTTACCTTAGCTGTCTACTCTCACCTTGCTGTTTTCTCCCTGTCTTTGTAAATATATTCTACTCTTCTTAAAATTTTTGTTCCTAAAATAAGTCAATATTTTCCCAGTTCAGGGCCACTGTGCAAGCTGCCTATTCCACCCAGAAAGCATCTCCCTCAGCTCTTTGGGAGGCTTTGTACTGTTACCTCACCGTGAACGGGAGCATCGAGGGAGCTTCGCCCAAACCTGTCGAGATCGTGTAGCCCCACCCTGGCATCACTCCTGTCACACTGTCCCGCAGTCCCTGTGGAGACCTTATCTCAATTAGAAATTATCTGGTTGATTTATTTCTATCCCATTTCCCATCATAGTATATTTCTGTTTTACTGCATTATCTCCTATATCTAAAACAGCTTGGCATGTGATACATGTAAAATAGATATTTGTTGAAGGAGTGAATAAATGAGGCTGTGTTTGAAGTATTAGATGTTTACAGGGTGTATTTCAGAGATCCAAAACCTACGGCTGGTGAGAATGTTGCAAATGCATTCATAAATGGGAAGAAGAACTGTAGGTTCTTGGTGGACATAGGTTAAGGGTCCAGAGTGAAAAGCACCCATCAGAGATGACATCAGCAATGTTTTCTTTAAAACATGAGGTTTGAGGCCACTTGCAGACTAGGGGGAGAGAGGAAAAGTGGCCGCATCAGCAAACAAGCCTAGTCTGGGAACCAGCGCCTCCACGGGCCACTGCTGGACTGGGAACAACAGTCAGACCGCAGCCCCTTCCAGCCTGCAGGCTGGCAAACAAGAAGTTCCAGTCTCCTCAACCTCTGTAAACAACTGGCTTATCCAGAGAAACACAGGTTGCGTGATAGCTATCAGGGTGAAATGCAATCGGATGCCTGTGGTGCTTTGCTGTTTCACTAACATTGCAGGTCTAGGGCCAGTGGTCTGATTGTAGGTTCAGAGGTTAGCGTTACACAGTGTGGCATCTAGGGGGATCTCTTGAGGGTGGCAGCCATTGCTGATTCACTATGGTCTTGTTCTGAAGTCCTATATCATTTCCATTGTCCAAGAATAAAAAGCAGGATGGTCATCTCCACGGACAGTCACTCAGAAGGATCATGAGTGTCAGTGGGAGGAAAGTGTGTCCTTCTGTGCACGTCTCGTCTTGTCTTCCATTCTTCAAGTTTTTGGATTTTTGGAAAATCCCTGGGATGAGATTCCTACTGGGATAACAGACTTATAGGAGAAGCTTATTTCTCTAAATTCCATCATAATTTCCACTTTTGAAATCTATGGAGTCTGAGTTCCCATAAACCCAGTGATGAGCTCACATTAACAACTAGCTCCTTGGCAGCCTGAACCTCTCTCAAGCTGTAAATATCCCCATCATGGTAGATTTCAAGCTACAAACCTGGCATCAGCTGAGTCAAAAAAAAAAAAATCCCCTGAAGGCTTAGCCGCTGGTTGCCCTGAGCCAGGATAAACCTGTGCCTGCCTGGCCGGGAGTAACTCCCCGAGTCCTCCCGCTCGGGTCCCAGCTCTCTGCTCTTTCCCAACTTTCCCATTTTTGCAGTGTTGCCATCTGGCCAGCACGCTCTGCATCCTGCCTGATAGGCGGGAGGAGGTCATGGTTTCCCCAGGCATGGCCCTGCTCTTTGGGGCCAGAAGTCGATTTTCCATGAAGTTTCTGAAGCATCAGCGCTGGGACACCTGATCCACATGAGTCCCTTCTGACACCCGAAGGAGCCCTAGTGACTTGGCAAGGATGATTCTAAAAATCATTCTTAAAAATAACAGGAAGGTGTCCCAAGTCCTGTAAACGGTCCAGACTCCACAGGACCACCTGACCCGTGTGGAACTCCTAATTGGTTCCCGTGTCAAGCAGAAGAATGAACAAACCACGTGGCCTCAGTGACGGCCGTGAGGACTATGGTCCTCAGGCTTCCTGACTCGGAATAAGCTCAGTGTGGCTGCTCCCGCCAGCACTCTCCTCATGGGAAAGGCACCTGGGACATACACACAGTGGGTTTCCCCTTCTGATCCTCCAGCCCCTAACGCAGGGATGGCGAACCTTTAGAGCTTTCAAACAGCCCACTGTGGCACCTGTGCCCTGGGTTTGCCCCACAGCCCTAACTCCTCTCCTGCGGGTATTACTTAGCATGGCCAACAGTGGGCCCAGCCTCTTTTGGCAGCTTCCGATCGCACAAAGCTGGGAGATAGACCCTGGGTTATTAAGGTGCTAGAATGCTGCCTCACTCCGTCTCTAGCCCTCCTGCAATCAGGTAATGTCTAAAGTTTTCCATGTGGGCTGTTCTAGGGCTCTCTGCAGGCGATATGTGGAGATGCAAACCACAGGGGAAGCTCAGTACCTTCCGCAGAGGGAGGAGGGCTAACTTTGAATTTTGTCCTCAGAACCAAGATATTTTTCTCTTTGAAACTGAAGGGAGGTAGAGACAAAGATTTAGCAAAGTGAAAAAGCACCCATCAGAGATGACGTCAGCAATGTTTTCTTTAAAACACAAGATGTTAGGCCATTCGCTGACTAGCGGGGAGAGAGAAAAATGGCTGCACCTGCAAACAAGCCTCGTCTGGGAACCAGCACCTCCATGGGCCACTGCTGGACTGAGAATGGCCAGCCCCCAGCCCCTTTCAGCACGCAGGCTGGCAAACAAAAAGTACCAGTCCCCCCACCACTGTAAGCAACTGGCTTATCCAGAGAAACACAGAATGTGATGGTAGCTATCAGGGTGAAATACAAGTGGATGCCCGTGGTGCTGTGGTGTTTCATTAACATTGTGGGTTTAGGGCCAGTGGTCTGATCATGGGTCTAGAGGATAGTGGTACACAGTGTGGCATCTAGGGGGGATCACCTTCTGAGGGTTGTAGCCACTATTGATTCCCAATGGTCTTGTTTTGGAAGTTCTATATCGTTTCCATTATTTTGTTGGGTTGGGTTTTATTCTCTTTTGTTTGTTTTTGATTATGCTAAATCTGATGGCAAGAGAAGCTATTTCAAGGATAGCAAGGTATATTATGGTAGCGATTTTGGAATTACCAACGGCTTGTTTTGAAATCCTTTATTGCATTGTTTTGTTTTTATTGTTTATATTCTATTCTGCTCTGTTTGATTTTTACTATGTCCAAAGTTATCTGCAGCTGTTTTGAAGACATCACAAGGCATTATGGTAACTATTATTAATTTCATTACGTTTTGAAGTCTTGTATCTCTTACACTGGTTTGTTTTGATTGCTTTTAGTCTGTTTTAAGCTCTTTAAAATAAAGTTTTTTTAAAAAAAAAATCTGGGCAATTGTGGTAAGCAGAATAATGAACCCCAAAGATACTCACATCCCAGAGTGGTTACTGTAAAGACCACATCAGATAAAGCTTGCAAAAGGGTGCGACTCCCACTCCATAAAGCGTTCACTGTGGAAGCAGAGTGCAGTCGTGTACTGAGACCCAGTGGGGAGAGAACGCGCTGTTCCCTCTGTTGGAGCTCAAGCT
>PVLA01009108.1:0-79602 GCA_004027455.1 Hydrochoerus hydrochaeris
CTCTTCCTCTTCCCCCTCCCCGTCCTCTTCCTCTTCCCCATCCTTTTCCTCATCCCCGTCCTCTGAAGGAACCGCGGATGGTACCACCCTCACTTCTCACTCTGGATACTTAATCTTGATCGTCTCTTTTTTCCCTTTCTCGCCGCCAACTTCGCGTATCATTTCGCCTGTTACCATGTGCTGACCCACTTGCTTCAGCTTGGCGTCTTGAAGTATTCCGGGACCCGGGTCTTTCCTGACTGTCTGGCCCGAGATCTTTACGTGAGTGGTACCCACTTGTGCTTATTATTAGCTAGCTCTCTTGCGGTGGTTACTTGACTGAGCCTCATCCCCACTCACGTTTTCACCGGGACCATTTAATTTGGTTTCTCTGTTTTCTTTGCTCTCACTGTTACTTCTCTTTTCCACCTTCTCTTCTTTTTCTTTTCTAATTTGAGGCTTCTTGTTTTCCTTGGCTTCGGACACTCTGAAATCCAGTGTTCACTAAGTCACCTGGTGTTGGCCAAAGAGCCATGTGGCTGAAATCGCCGGCCTTGTTGGATTTCTTTGTCTTGAACATTCCTGCTTTTACAAGTTTTGGGGAACGGAGCTCTGCTCCCTGGGGGCGGGATGGCTCTGGCACAGCGGGGCCAGGTGTTGTGGCTGCTTTTTGGTCCAGGGGTTCTCCTTAGGCGGCTGCAGCTTCTCCACGGGGCAGGCAGCAGGCAGCTCCTCTCGGGTGTCCTCGGCCGGCGGAACCCGCGGCGGCAGCGGGGGCAACGGGGTGGGGGGCCCCCCGGCCGAGGAGCCCCCGGAGCCACGCGCCTTGTGTGCCAGGTGCAGTGCCAGGGGCCGCTCGGGCACGGCCGCCTGAGGCACGCTGCGCCCCAGCACCGAGGCCGACGACGGCTCGCCCCGCGCCTACATTTATTATTTTGCCCATAAGTTACGTAAATATACATTCAAAATGTATATTGTCCTCAGCAATATGGGCTGCACTTCTATTTGCTGCCCCTTCCTGCATCTTTTTCAGTGTTAGAGTTTGAACTCAGGCCATTGCACATGCTAGGCAAGTACTCTGTTACCACACACTACTATATGCCCGGCCTGGCTTGCTTGACAGTGATCATGATTTATGTCTCTAGAGATGAAAGGGTACTATTTTACTTTAGAAATGACGGCACTTAAAATTTTGTTTTGTATTATTATGCACATATTGAACCTTATTTGTTCACCTTCTAATGTTTATCTTTCTTTCTTTTTATTTTCTTCCAGTGCTGGTAGTTATATCCATCTCTGAACTACATTCCCTTTTAAACTTTTATTTTGAGATAGGATTTCACTAAGTTGCCCAGGCTGGCCTCAAACTTGCCATCCTTTTGCCTCAGAGCTGGGATTACAGGTTTGTGCTGCTACCTCAGGCTAAGGAGTAGAATTTCTTTTTTCTTAACTGATGTAAAGTTATTTTGATATATTTTCCCTTTGCTGTATTTGTCATGAATACTTTCCCAAGTTTGTTCCTTTTTTTAATTCTCCATTATAAAAGAGTTTATAATGTTGTTTTAAATGTTTTCTTTTGTTGCCTTAAGATGAATAAACTTGTCAGAAATTTGACCTATATTTTTTTTCTTTTTATATGGTTTAATGAAAAGAAATACCTTGAATCCATCTGAGTTTCTGTCAAAATATGTGCAGTCTTCTTACCTGCTATGTGATGAAGAACTGTGGTTAGATCAGGAGCTGTATTGTTCAAAGGTCTTCGGAGAAGAATATAAGCAGCCAGAACTCCTGTCTTGGCTTCCTGCAATGTATACAAGTCTGTGTTTACTCATTTATAAAGCTGGGATAAGAATAACAAATGTAGGCAGATTTTTTTTTTTAATGCACTTAAGCCTTCTCTTAAGCACTCTTAAGAACTTCAGTTGGAAGTGTTTAAAATACTAAATAGTTGTAACCTTTGATTGCTAATATGTGTGCACCATCATTTCTTGGATTTTTCTCAATAATTAGGGACCACATGGACTCTTAGTATTTTCTGAAGCTAACCATGACAGACACTGGGAATCTGGGTATGGGGGAAAAAAATCCCTGTAAGTTGCAGATATTCATTTGAAATGTGTAGTTAGATCTGAATACTTGGTGAGAACTGTTGAGCACATATATCAGTAATATAGGAAAAAACAAACACTAGCAGTACAAAATAGTGGATAAATAACATGGTTTTTGACAGAAAGACCCAGCCCTGCCACTTTCGTGACCTTAGGTGGGTAATCTTATCTCACTAAGCTTAGCTTTTTCAGTTGTAAAATGAGGATGACATTGTTGAGTGGTTTAATTAAACGTATGTGAAGTGATCAACCTGTTGCCTTATCTAAAATACTAAATAACCTTAGATATTATTATTAATAGCTAACATTTTTGTAACATTTATGATCTATGGGTCCATTTCATGTACTGTTTCAAATTTGTGAATTTAAGTGTGTTATGTTTGTGCAAAGTGGATTTCTAAAACTATTTTGTGGCATTTAATCCTAGCCTCAAGGCTGTCCTCTTTTAGATACTTGTATAACTGTATACTCAGTTGAATCTACCATACACCTTCATGCTGTTGTCTTCTTCTTTAAATTGAAAGCTAAGGCTCTGTGTGAATACAGAGATTGTGTCTTACTCATCTGACTTTTCCTATATTCATGACTTGTGAGTGATCTTAGGCAAGTCAGTCTCTGGCTTGCCAAGGTTGACTCTTTTTAATCTAAAATGGGTAAAATTTATGAAGATTAAGACATGTATTAGGAAATGATTGGTATAGTAAATTACAAATAGTTTTCCCTATACCTCACCAGCCTAATACCATAGTTGGGGTCTGAAAGTAGGTGTTCACTGGCATTGAAGGGCTCAAGTTTTCATTTCATTATCATGACACCTTCTCTTACAAAGTAGTGTTCTTTGAAGGACAATCATCATACTTAATGCCATGGTACTTTGCCTCAAAGTATTTACTTCTCTTTGTCATAAAGGTTGAGGTTGGGATGTAGTTTATACATATATGCTCAGAGCAGGGCAGTGATAATATTGTACTCCAGGGAAATGAACATAATATCTAATAAGGATCAGTGGGTGTATGATCTCTGTGCTCAGTCTGGAGGGGTGTGAATGAGGGAGGTTAACAGCTAGAGGAGACACCTGGGAGTAGGCTCTGGGGAAGACCTTTGCATAAATAAGCATTATTTTCCATGGAATTTCTTTTTCTGGTATATCTCTGTGTATCCTGATTCTTGGTTTTGTGTTTTCTCATTCCAATCTGATTTAATAAATGACAGTGCTGAAGTGTTGTCTGTGGTTAATTTCAATAAACAAGACCCAAAATCAAAGTATTTATTCATTTTGGAAAAAGTCATGAATTTAATAAAACTCCCTTTGTTAATTTTGGCAAACAGTACCTTCGTTAATCCCCTACGAGACAATTTATTATATTCTGACAGTATCTTTGAATGTTAAAAGAAAGCATGAAGTGATAATTTACATTTCTTCACAGCACAGTTTTCATTTCACAGGTTTGTGCCTTTAGGGAGAGAATATTTTTTCTCATGCAGTGCAGGTTGCCTAGTAGACAGACAAAAACTGAAGTATTACTTCCTTGAGCATAGGTAAGTAATTTCTATTCAAGAATATCCATTGAGAACAGAACCAATTTTAGTTAGCAGCTTGTTTTTTGATAATTGTAACACACATAATGTATTTTTTTTTTTGGTGGTACTGGGGATCGAACTCATGACCACACACTTGCAAGGCAGGCATTTATGCCGCTGAGCTAAATCTGCAGCCCCACATAATGTATTTTTGTCTAATCCATTCTGTCTAGTCTTGTTCATGTTTGGGGGATATAGGGAACTGGCTATGGCTCAGATGAAGTGCATAAGTGACATGTATTTCTCTTTTAAGAGCACTAGGTGAGTGACAGACTTCTTGTAATAATCACTGTTGGGATCTGATACCTGCACCGTTGGTATTCCCCTGTTTAGTCAGTGGGTGACCAATTCAGTGAAGGAGCAGAGAGAATTACTTTTTAAACTGTGATGTTGTTCCTATGTGATTAACTCTTTGATAGCCTTAAACTACAGAACAAATTTGCATTAGGAGCTTAATATCTGAGAGTTTTTATTTTATGAAGTCGGAAAAGGAGGTGATGAGTTGTTAGTCATATTCCACCAGTGTCTCTTCAGGCTGCTTGTTCAGAGAGTTGAAGGTGAGGACTCTCCCTGAGAAGGGAATAGTTAAGAGTATAACTTGGTATCATTTGAAACAGTATTGAGATATTTTGAATATAAGACGTAAACTTTCTGAAGGTTTTTGTTGTTGTTATTTGAAACAGTGCCTGGGTTTCTGCTACATTATATAAACCATACATAGTGTTAAGGATATGCCTCACAGATAAGCCGTCACTAACATCCCTGGTGTGGGTGTATTGCCTTTTTTCTGCCCAAATCAGCAAGGTATTCTTTTCTACACTTTGGCACAAGGAAGTTTCTCAGCATTCGACACTGTTGAAACACATTTCCTGTGCTTCGTTTATGTTTTTTTGAGGTCCTTAATAGCAAATCCCAAATGACTTACCTTTTTCCAGTAGTACTAATTTTCTAAGAGAGACTATACATTATATTAAAGTCAGCATAGTTCTGCACAGGAGGAACTAAATGAGACTTAGTCAACCTCCTTTTAGCTGGTGTTTCATTACCACTGAGGATTTATAATGCAGTAGCTTTGAGGCAAAGCTGGTAAGAATGCCAGCTTCGCTAATATTTAGAGTCATAAAATTCTGGATATTGGACAAGCTCTTAATTACTGTGAATCCGTCTTTGTCTTAATAAAAGTTGGATTGTACCCACTAAAACAAGATGGCTATGTTTGCATTAATCTCCAAATGTAGGTTAATACCTTTTTAAAAGCTTGTTTCTTAGACAAGATGCTTGAAAATTAATTTTCCATTTTCAATCTAAAATGAAGAACTCTTCCATGTGTGGAGTTTGAAGGGCTGCCATTTTTTGAAGTTGTTGATTTAAGTGCCAATAATAAGTCTCTGTTCTTTAGGATTCCTTTTCTTCCCTCCTCCCTCCCCCCTCTTCCCTCTTCCCTCTTTCCTCCTCCCTCATCTTTCCTCTCCCTCCTCCCTCTCCCCTCTCCCCTCTCCCTCCTCCCTCTTCCGTCTCCCCTCTCCCTCCCTTTCCTCCTCTCCCTTCCCCTTCCTTTCCCTCCTCTTCCCTCCCCTCTTCTCCCTTTTCTGTGGCTTGCTTGCTTTCTTAAAAGAAAAATTGTTCTCTTTTGGTGCTTAGGGATGTCTGTCTATCTTGACTTCAGAGTAAATAGATATTCATTTTCTTGGTAGACTTTGGATAAATGGGATGAGGGAAGTGATGAATAACTCAGTAGTGAAATCTTAATCCAAAATTGGAAAAATCTCAGTTTTACACATAATGTTGCTAGGCAGTCCTAGTACATATTTGTATATATGCCTATAA
Organism: Hydrochoerus hydrochaeris; assembly: GCA_004027455.1. Classification (NCBI taxonomy): domain Eukaryota; kingdom Metazoa; phylum Chordata; class Mammalia; order Rodentia; family Hydrochaeridae; genus Hydrochoerus; species Hydrochoerus hydrochaeris. The sequence continues at coordinate 5,496 of PVLA01009108.1, forward strand.
TGTCTAGGCACTTATGTATTATTATCCCAGAGTGTAAATTCTTAACTGAGTTCATCAAGTACAAGATGGAAATTTTCTTTTCCTTTTCTTGTCTCCAGAGTATATCTTCTATGTAACCACTTAATACTGTTTATTCCAGGATTTATTTCAGTGCTATAGATGGTCAGTGAGATTGTAAGTGCTCTGAAAAGATTTTTATAAAAATTGAGGTCTTCCCAGTAGAGTCTTTCTGACACACTGGCACCTCCTTATCCCTCTGAAATGTCAATCTGTGAGCATCCAATATACTATATTAAGTGGATTCCATTTTGTGGTAGGGCTTGTGGTCGAGGGAATTAGGACTGGTTTAAAGAGGATAGGTAGAAACTACCATAGCAAGTGAAATGGAGTGATTATCTTCCTCTTATTAAGGCAACAAGTGTTAAAAACATTGTTTTCTTCAAAGCATTTCAATCTATTAATTTTTTAGACTTTTTTGGGGCCAGTATACTGAGGATTGAACCCAGGACCTTTGTACTCACCTGTGCTCCAGCCTTTTAAAATCTTGACACAGAGTCTTACTAAACTCCAGGCTTAACTTGAATTTCGGATCCTCCTGTCACAGCTTCCTAGTGTGCTGGGCTTGCAGGTATGTACTCCACACCTGGCATGATTTCATAGACATTCTTATGATGCAATATTTATGTTATCAGTTAAGAAACACTTGGAGTATGTATTACCAAAACAGATTTTTGGCTATCTCTCCTTGGAAATTCTGATACGTCTCGGATAGGTCCCAGGCATTCAAGTCTTACAATCAAGCACATTTAATATTCACATGACAATTACATCTTCCAAAAGCTTAGGTATATGTGTATATGTATATATATATATATATATATATACATACACACACACACATACATACATACATATACACACACACACTTTGTGGGATGTACTTTCCCTTTCCTAAGTCTAGTCTCTGACCCTATTGTGAGGAGATATCTTAAATAGACCATTGTTTGTAAGCTTTATATAACCATGTCACCACTATTAAAGCATAGCTTTTGGATTAGTAATGTCAAAAGAAGGAACAGACACATCAGGATGGGTGGTTGTTCAGAAATTGGTCCTTGTGAATGATGGAATTTGGTACGAAACCTGCTTACCAACAGAAGGCAACCCACATACTCTCTTCAGATGCTTACAGTTATCCTTTGGAAGAAAGCCTGTACTTCTTGTGGCTGCATGTAGTGCTTCTAGGATTCATAAATGGATTCTGTGGGGCCTGAAATTAAATAGGCTTAACAGAGTGGACAAGTTAACTACAGATTTTATAAGATTCTTCTTTTATCTTCTGTTAAGTTTTTTAGCCCATGGAACTGTTGTCCCCAAAGTAACCTGATTTAGGGTATTAAGTAATAACAGAAGAATATTGGAACTACTTAAGTAGAAGCAGTTTGAGGGCATGATTGAGTTAGCGTCTCTTTTCCCCTTTGCCAAAAGCCTTCAGTGCCACAAAAGTGTCCATAAACACAGCTCCAGAGTTGTATTCAGTGGGAATGGCCACACAGCCTCCTGACATGGAGTCTGTGAGCTTGGAAATGGATGGACCTTATCTGGTTCCCTACAGTGGACAGTCAGTTTAGAGACTGGACATAGAGCCTAGGGCCTAGTGAAATGTCTACGGAGTGAAAACTATGCAGACATTTGTATCATATTCAGTGATGAATGAATCTCCTGAGGTCCTTCTGACCTAGAACGTGTGTCATATCTGCCTTGGAGTTTAATTCTTCCATCTGAACATCAAGACATGCATACAGGGACTTGGTGTTTTTAGTACTGTATTTCCAGCACTTAGGACAGCACCTGGCATTAGTGAGTTCTTAGTGAGTGTTTGTCCAATGCATGCATTTGTTGAAGAAAGTTAAGATTAAGATTATTCTCTGTTTTCCTGGAGAATTGCTTGTTTAACTACTTATCCCTGACCCTTCCTCCCACCAGGCATTCATCTTTCCTTCATGGTTTTCATCTCCTGTTTCCCAATCCATATTTGCAAAGGGAAATTAGGAGGAGATCAAGCATAGCCAAGTAAACCGAACTTATCTCAGAAATACAGTGAAATTTCATAGCATGCAAATTGGGAAACCTATGGACTGATTTCTTGACTTGGATATTTCCTGTGATTTTTAGTGTTGTGATGTGTACTTGTTCTCAGAGAGAAGTGGGAATTCGTAGCAGGTTTGTGGCCTAGATTAATTGGGATGTTTTGTGAAGCCTCTGAAATATTATTACTTTATTTTTATCCTTGCCTGCTATTCAGCATGGAAAGCATTTGAATTATTGTAGAGAAGATATAAATTTGCTTGTGCTATTCCATGTCAGCGTATAGCCGATTAGCATTTTGCATCACCTTTGCAACTCATAAATCATCCACTTCCCTTCTCAGTGAGCAGAATGTAAGACAGCAAGGAAGCACCTGCTGCAGCTTCTTATCCTGTGATTTAGCGAACACTGCAGGCTATCTGTGGGCCTTTTGGTGTCTGGGAAGACTTTGTCTCTATGGAAAATGGGTGAAAACTCTTGATAGTTTTTTTCCCAGGAGGTCCTGAAAGGTCCTTTTCCCAAGGAGGTCCTCTCTTGGATAGGAAAGAACTCAGACTTACATTTCCAGCCATAGAAACAGTTCATTTGTTCTATTTGGTGTTCAAAAAATTTGAAAGTGGTTACCAACAGTTAAAAATCAGGAAATTTCACATAAAATTTTGGGTTGTTCTTGGAAATTCAGAAGATCTGTCAGCCATGCTCCATGTCTGACTCTGGTTGGTTGGTTTTGGGAGCAGGTGTACTCAGAAGTGGTATGGGTTTTCCATTTTGCTTTGTGTTTCACAATTCCTCAGCTTTTTTTCATGAAAATAAGGCAAAATTATTTGAGGTCTTACATGATAAGTACTTGAGTTGATAACACCCTGCTATATTGCGTGTTTATATATGCTTTTAAAAAAACATCATCCATTTATATTGATTGTACAAGAACAGGAAGCTAACATTTACCAATGGTTATTAAGGTAGTATAACTCTGCTAAGTGCTTAAATATGTGTATTTATGGATTTCTTACAGTGTCCCTACTTGTAAGAGAAGGAGGAAATAAAAACAGAGAGGTTAGATAACTTGATCAAGGGCACCTGGATAGTAAAAAAAAAATCAGGCAGGGTCTCCAAGACACACTCAGAATTGAGTCTCTACTTGGGCTATCATTTTTATCTAGGCCTGGCTATGTCCAAACCTGATTGTCATGCCCATATCCCATTAGAAACAGTGGGCATCAGTAGAGACGGTGAGCCACAGTGACATGCTCCTTGAATCTTCACCCTGTTCTTGGGAGGAAGCAGTCATAGCCACTTCAGTGTGTTTGAAAGACAGCCCTTTGTGCAGTGCCTGTTGATTGTTCTCACCCTCTTGCTTTGATCATCTATTCTGTTGTTCTAGAATGCTTATTTGTCATGTATAAAAGCCTTGTTACAGTGAACCCAAACAAGTCATTGACATTTAAAATTAAATTACAACAGGTACTGTCAATATATAAAATGCTCATTGACAGCACGTTGCTAATTATATTGAGAGAACATCCTAATTGGGTATATTCTTGCCAAATCAAATTGTAAACACTGGCTCTCTACCAGCAAATTCATTTTGATTAGTGGAAAATTGGGGGCTCCATAGATCCCACACCAGTCTCAAAATACTGGGTTTTGGGAAACTCTTTCATGATTATTTTGCTGAGGTTCTTTGTAGCAAGTGAGAATTTTGGTCTGCTGTATTGCCTGATGGCCAGGGTGGGGAAGCTGTACCATTATAAGGGATAGATTTGGGGTGGGTGAGGTTCAGTGCTTGGATCTTACTTTTTTCTTTCTCCTACCACCCCTTGAACCCTTGTTTTTCCCTTCTCTTTTTCTCACTGTCTTTATTCACTTTTTGGCAGGAGGAGTTTGCCAGGGAGCTGTTATCTGTATTTGGCACTGCTCTTACTGTTTTCTGTGAATTAATTTGTTTACTTCTCATAATCCCAGGGGACGGCTTTCTAGTTGATGAAGAAACTGAGGCACTGAGAAGGTAAAACATTTATTCAGTGTCGCATGGTTTGCTTTGGCAGGAGTAGCAGCAGACAGCCCACAGGCCAGCAGTTTCATCTCAGGCAGATATTGTTACTGTGTTCACAGGGTAAACATTTAAACCTTTGTGTGTCTCTGGATGAGCTCAGTTCCTCTGGAGGCTTTGCAAGTACCAATTTAGTTGGCAGGGCAATTAAGTATGCTAGGTGCACTGTGCTGAGCCCCTGGGAGAGAGAAAGAAGGAATGGAATCTAGTCTTTGCTTAGTTATACATGCTTATTGGTTTGTAGCAGGTGTGATTGACTCCAGAATCAAAATGACTTAAAGCAGCTTTCCCTGAGAAGCACTGTCTAAACCCCCACCCTGTTGCCTTAGGTCTCTCATGAATAGGATTTAGCTGTGATTCAGCTGCTGCTGTTCTTTTGGTTATCAGTGTGGAGGAGGGAGATGAGGGCTGCTGTTAAAGCTTCTTATTTTGCATTCTCCTAATCAGATATCCTGCAGTTATTAATGTGCTTGCAGGATGTTCTGTGGTGTCCCTGGGTGGTTTTCTTAGGTATACTGGACTGTTAGCTTTCTAAGATGGAATGTTTTATTAGGTTCTGTCCTAAGGGACTGATTGGTTGGATGGGTGGAGGTTGTTACAAAGCACTAAGCCCAAAGAATATGATACAAACTCAATCTTTTGAGGGTGGGAACAGCAACCTACCAATTTCTCCTGCCCTTAAAATCTTATCTTGCTAATATGCTTCAGATATTAAAAGTGAAATAGCAGAGCTATTTACTAGGCAGCTAAATACAAATTCTTTCCCCCATTAGTTTTAATTAGAATGAAATAGTACATTTAGATAATCACTTCTGTTACTAAAAAGCTGAACTTCTGATTCACTTTGCATCCAGGCCAATGCCTTTTAGAGCATGTATAGCCCACTTCTGAGTCATTCCGCACCTGCATATCAACAGAGCTAGGTTCTGGATTTGGGCACACACATCTGGGATTCAAGGGCTTGACTGACATGGTGAATCGTGGTAGAATTTTGTGCACTATACCTTGGGGACAGAAAAGATAGTCCAATATGATAATAAATGGGTTTCACATTAAAAAGAGAAAACAACAACCCCAGATACCTAAACCAAAATCTGCTTTTATCTCTGTCCTGCTGATTAAATGTTTAAAGATCTGTTTTTAGCTTTTTTCTTTAATGTTACCCATCTCTTATTTTACCAACTATTATTAACAATCCTGAATCAACACAGTTGAAAATAAGCTTTTGGTTGAAAGAATTAGATTTTTGAGGCTTTTACTATCAGATTTATTCTAATTCTTTAATATTTCTTTGATTCAAAATATTTGTAATATGAGTGAATGTAGATACCATAGTAGTGTGTAAAATGATGCCCATAGTGTGTGTGTGTGTGTGTGTGTGTGTGAAAGAAAAGCTGAGTGTGTTGTTCGGAGGATCAGAAACAATCAACTTGGCTTGAGCCCCACAGTCCAGAACCAGCTAATGAAAGAAAGGACGTCTGAACTCCCAGTTGTCTTCAAAGGGTAAGAGGATTTAATAAAGTCTGAGAGTATCTTTAGTGGGCCGGTGAGGTTGGAGAGAAAGATCAACAGAAGACATATAGTTTATAGCAGCTGAAATGTGCCAGAGATAGGACTGGTTGCCTTTTCGTCCTGTAGAGGTATAGCTGGCCCTGTTTGTGTTCTTTAGGAGTAGGAATTGTGCCAGATACCAGCTATATAGCGCCAGCTGTTTCTTTGATGCTCTATGGACATGATTGGCTTCAGTTTCTGATCAGGACATTGTTCCTAATGAAGTCTGACCAGCATCATTTAGACAGGAATGAATGACAGTTGATGTGCAAGAATTTTTCTTGATTGGCAGCATTTGGAACTAGTCACCAGCGGAGGTGGAGAGTGGGGGTGGGGTGGGAGAGAAGGCAGCTCTGATTGACAGGAGCTTACCTTTATTTAACGTGCCTCTGAGGTACAGCAGTTGAAATTTTAGGTAATTGAAAGAAAAGAAGACAATTGCAAAATGTAAAGATTCTTGACAAAAAACATTTAAATCAAAATATCTTTCAGCAGGAGTGTGATGCACACTGTCTAGGTGTGAGGTTGCTGTCATTCCTCTTGTGAGAAAAGAGAGGGTTTTCACTCAGGGGTTGTTGATTTTTAGCCAAAAATTTAAAAGGCAACAGGATTGGATAGTTTTACCTACAAAATTTTTATTCTCTTTACTTGCTAGCCTATTTGGAAAGATCTCCTCTGCAGAAGCCACGATTTATAGTTGTTTGGATATATAGTATATGTATGAATGTGGTCTGTGATGATAATTTGTCAGCTTGATTCATTGAGGACTTGCAATTTAATCTTTAAGTGCTTTGAGAAAAGATAACCAACAGATATTTAAGGCTTACTAAAGACACATGCCTGGGAACTAATTGTGTTCAATATTGTGGTAGTGTTTTGCAAATGAGGAGGGAGTTGACTTACAGGATTTGAATCCTGGCACCACCATTTTTCCTCTGTTCCTTTTGTTTTGTTTTCATTTTGAGACAGGATTTTGCTGTGTTTTGCTGGCCTGGAACTCACTGTGTAGCCCATACTGACCTCGAACTTGGGGCTACCTCTCTTGGCCTCTCAAATGCTGCTTTACAGATGTGCTGTTATTCCCAGCTTTTCTCTGTTCTTTTTTTTATCTCTCTCTTCACACCTCCAACTCTCAATCCAGATAAATCTTTTGAAGATGTACACTATTTTCTTTTAGTAGTTGCCCTTGAAATGAAGCCATGATACTGTTAATTCTGAAGTTAATCCATACTTTAACATTCTTGAACGTTACAAATGACCATCTAGATCTGATCACGCCTATACCCTCAACCTAAGTCCAGCCTGGTATTTGTTTTGCCTTTTTTAAAGAATACAATTTAGACTGACATCCTTTTTCCAGGTGATGTTTTAGATTTACCTGATGTTGACCAGTTATTTTATTTTTATTTTTTAGACAGGGTCTTGTTATATAGTGTAGGCTTTCCTTGAACTCGCTTGTGTAGCTCAGACCAACCTTGAACTCACAGAAATCCCCCTGCCCCAGCCTCTGAGATTACAGACATGTGTCACCATGCCTGATTTGTTGATCAGTTTTTTAGTGTAAGATTCTTTCTTGCATGTCAACTTTTACCCTAGTTATACTGTTTTTTTTTAAAGTCTGAAATATATTCTTTAGAATTTCTTTTTACTAAGTGCTTGTTAGTAGTAAATTGTTTTTTGTAAATGTAAGATGGCTTTTTTTTTTTTTTTGTACCAGAGATCGAACTCATAACCGCGTGCTTGCAAAGCAGGTGCTTATGCAACTGAGCTAAATCCCCTGAAAGATGGCTTTATTTTACCCTTCATCTTGAAAAGTTATATTGCTAGGTACACAATTCTAGGTAAGATGTTGCTTTCTCTTTCTACCTTTTAGGGCTATTGTGAGGATTACCTGTGATCATAGCTAAAGCTCTTGTCACTCCACCTGGCATGTTTCTCATTGAGTAACAGTGACTGACATTCCCAGAAAAATATTGAACAGTCACATAATTCACAGTTGGTTGTGAGATTCATAACTTTTATTGTCTTTTTCTGTGACTTTCTTGAAACTGTGATTTCATTGGGATTAAGACAGGGGACAGATTTAAGCATTATCACAATTTTGCTTTGTTTTTGAGATAGGGTCTCCTTATATATCCTATGTTGGCCTTGAACTCATTACATACCCAAGGCTGGCCTCAAATTTGTCACCGTCAAAGCATTAGGATTTAAAGCATACACCACTGTGCCCAATTATGGATTTTGAAGGTAGGAAATTCTTGATTCAACTGTGGGGTCAATTGCTTGTTGTTTGTATATACCTTTGGCAGGTCACTGTACCTAAGACTTAGTTTCTTCACATATTATAGTATTTTTCAGACTAGTTGTTAGTATTATTCATATTTACTGTTTCTCTTAGAGTCACTGTGAAGGTTCTCTGAGAACATATTTAAAACTCTGAGAAAGCCTCATATAGTAGGTGGTTAATTAGGGAATTACTTTTATGTAGATATGTTACCAGCTTTTTTTCCTTCTGTTGTTCTAGCTATTTCTGTTTTTATTTGCCAATTCTAGTTAGTGAAAAGATAAGAGTCATGCAACAAACTTTCTTCTTTGCTGTCTAGGTGGGCTTTCTGTTGACTCCTGGCTTTGGATTGGAGGCCTCACTTTGATACTTACTTTTAGGTGGGAAAACAGTTTTCTAGGCCCACTATTTTGTTGCTTATAAGGCTTTCTTTACATTTATATGAAATTTGTTTGTTGTAGTTATTCTTGTAGCTTTAGGCAAGTTATTCAACCTCTGAATTTCCTCATCTGTATTATAGGACTCCTGGTGGATTGTTGTGAGACTTGAGTTACACATGTAGAAATGTTGGGAGCTATGTGTAGTACCCAGCAGGTGCTCAGTACTTTAGCCTGCACCATTGCTGTGAACAGCCAGGACTGCCCTTTGGATCTTGTTGGCTTTCTGATGAATAGGATGTATTGACTATTTTTGCTTTTACTGGCTTTTAATTCCCAAGGCATATGTAATAAGCTTCTATAAGTAACTTACTTCATTTGTTCTTTAATTACATAGGCATTTTAAACCTTTTTTTTATATACAGTAAAATGCATTTATGTTAGACACACAATTCTATGAGCCTATGAAGATATAATATCTATCAAAATACTATAAAGTATTTCTTTCATCCTAAAATTTTACTTATGTTTTCCCCAATCTGTTATCCTTACACTTTACCACAGACAAACACAGGTCTATTTCCTGTCACTATAGGGTTTTTTAAATTTAGGATTTTTTTTATATAAATGGAATTATATGTTACATACTCTTATGCCTGGCTTCTTTCAGTCAACATGACTATTTTGAAGTTTTCCCACTTCATTGGCATTTACCAGGAATCAGTTTCTCTTTGTTGCTCTATTGTATTTCAGTGTTGGATGTAGTGCAATTTATTTAACCATTCTTCTTTTGATAGACTTTCCAATTTGGAACCATTATAAGTAAAGATACTATAATCATTTATATAGAAATCTTTGTGTAGTTATGTTGTTGTCTCTCCTGAGTAAATATCTAGGCAGAATTTTTCAGTCTTAAAGAACGTATGTTTTCACACTTTTTATTGATCATGAAAAGTTGAGGGTACAGTTGATCTAGGTCTTTTAGAGCCAGAAATGTACCAAACCTGGATTAATATTTGGTTTATTCCTCTCCTGGATACTTCTCACTATTTTAGGGCACAATAATTTTTTAAAAAATAAAGTGTCATTTAGATTTCTCACAGAAAGCCACTCTAAGCAATATAAACAGCCTCCTTAGAAAATCTCAATTGTCACTTTTTGGCTGTTGTCCTCATGTTCTTAAGCAGAGCCTTTTCAGAACTTGGCTACTTCTTGAAGGGAAAATTTTGGATCCTCAGAGGTATAGTCTTTAATCTCTGCTTAGTCTCCTTTGCCTTAGTTGTTTCAGATAATGTCATTAGGCATTTCATCTTTGTAGTTTTGTGGTACAGAGAACAAGAAGTGTTTTCTGCATACACAATACATAGGCTGGGTTGTATAGTTGGTAAGAATAGTGGTATCGCTGTGACTCTAAACCACGACTAGTAATGTATTTCCTTGATCCAGAGTGCTCTTCAAGGGAATATAGAGTCAGAGAGGCAAATTCAAAATCTTATACTGTTTACTTTTGTCACCTGGTAATATTTACAGATGGAATAGATGGCAGCATATTCCATCCCCTTTTCTGGAACAGTGATTCTCATCTTATGTTATCAGAGCCTAGGTTATGAAATTTGAAATGCATTTTGCCTTCTTTCCACTGCTACAACTGTACCAGATGATTTTAATCAACTTGCTTTCATTGAAGTGTACAATTTTTTCTTCTCATTACATCTGCAAGCTCTCAAGTTTACAGACATGATCTCCTTGACTAGACTAATATTACTTGGCCATTCTTGCATGCAAATTTAAAATTTAATATCTTGCTGCAGGTCTGTTGAGCTTTATGCAAATTCCAATAGAGATAATATTTTGGAACTGTAAATTAGAAATTACATGGGGGGTAGTAATATTTGTGTAGGATTAAAAATAGTCTTGCAGTTTGTGTGTTACATGACATTTTTTTTTTTGAAAAAAAGAATTTGAATATTCTGTGTGGGTTTCGGAGGTATCTTGCCAGTTGTGTTACTCACAATAAAAAAGACCAAAAAGTGTCAATCTATGCATGAACATTTAAAAATTATATTTGATTCCAATGATATTTGGAATTAACTGGGTTCTTCCACTTATTCATTCACTGAATGTGTGGTTTTAGAAGTTTTTAATAGGTGCCTGTCTCTGGTATTGGCTTTGATGGTTTGGTAGCAAAACAACTATCTTTGTCTTCATCAAATGTACTTTGTATTTGAGAGAAACAGACCACAGGTAGATAAAAAAGTAAATATTTGGTATTCCTGATGACCTATAGAGAAAAAAAATTCAAGATCAGGGAGTAAGAAAGAGCAGGTGGAGGTGCTAGATATTAGGGAAGGGCCTCTCTGAGTGATATGTATGTAAACACATTTGACCTGTGCAACTTTTCTGAGAATGTCAGTCTAGGAAGAAAAACTGTTAGGTTTAGATACTTTCAGTAAGTACCCTTGCCATGTTTGTGGAGCATCAAGAATGCTAGAGTGACTAGAAAAGATAGAAGTAGGGCAGAAAGAGATAGGAGAATGTGAAGAAACACGAACAGCAGAGTGAAGGAGGTGTCATGTAATACTTGACCTTGTAGGTACTGTAAGGAATTTAGGCTTTTCTCTGAGATGGGTGTTATGGTTGAAGTTAGACTCTGAGCACTTTGATGGTTTATGGGGGCAAACAAAAACTTCAACCTGTGGACCTGGGATGACGTCATCAGCCATTGCAGTTGTGGACCTTAGATGCTGCCCATCGAGGGCTGGTGACCATGAAGAAGCTAAAATTAGACAGAAGAGACTGGCATTGTTGACATTTTTGTGTTTGACCATCTCAGGATTCTTTGCTTGTTGCAAAAATGTAAATATATGTGTTGCATGGGCCCAGCAGTCTATGTACTTGTAAGTCCTCTAGGTGATTCTGATGTACTCTTTAAAAAACATACAATACTGGACCTACTTCAACAGTTTCTGATACAAGAGGTTTGGCATGGGGCCCAAGAATGTGCATCCTTTATAAATCCTCAAGCTTTGCCAATGCTGCTGCTCGGGGACCCTACTTTAAGCACCACTGCTCTGATAAATGAGAACTGCTATGTTGTTAACCACAAAGTTAACATTCTGCACTTTTGCCTTGTAACTTAGTGAACAGCACAAGTTTGGAGCTAACTTGCCTGGGTTTGAATCTCAGCTCTACCATTTACTATTGTGTGGCTTTAGATAGGGTTGATGTGTAATAATATGTATGTATAAAATGCTGTGATAGAAGTAAAATATGACTAATTTGCCGAGCAGAAGGTCTAGATTGGGGGCATTATAAACAAGATGCTTTGTTTTCAAGATGACCTGTAAGGTGTAGCAACAGCAGATTTCAAATTCAAGCCTCTGACTTGAAAGCTTGAGATATACTACGATAGATACTGCCTTCGAGTACTGAATTGGCCCTCACACAGTTTCAGATTTCTGCTGGAAGGGAGGGGAGAGAGCATGATCATTGGATAAGTTTTTAGTTTTCCGTTAAGCCACTTTCTCATCTATAAAATGGGCATAAAACATGGAGAGTAACAGTGTTTTGGGGCCTAATAGAATATCAGAATGCTTACTCTTGTTCATTATTTCCTTTATGAATTAAAAAATGATTTCAAAGACAAACCCCATCTAGATAATGTATTTATGGAATTTTTCTTCAGAATTCTTTGTAAGAATAGATTGTTTTCTAACATGAAAGTTAAGTGATTGCATGTTGTGTGGAGAGAATTTGTATGGTGAAGTTTTTAGCTTTAGGAGAAAAAGATGATGCTTTCTTCACAACCTTTTTTTCTGCAAGGGGTTTTATATTCCTTATCTGAGAAGGTTCACATGATATTGAGATAAAACTTTTCTAGATAAGATATCCATACAGAAGAATGAGGTGAGCATGTTTGGGACCCTCTATCTAATTTTGAGAAGGGTTAGTATATGTAGTAGTTTGGAAATACTAGAATAATTAATAAAAGTCAGATGTAGGGGCTGGGGATATAGTTCAGTGGTAGAGCACCATTACTGAGCATGTGCACAGGGGATTGAACCAAATCACCCTGCCCGAATCAAGTGTAACAGTGATTGGTTGTCCTCAATTCCCATTTGTCTATGGATCAGATTATGGCAACTTCATCGCTTAAAAATCTGATTCTAAAATTGACAAAGTCATTGACTGACAAATGGCTGTCATGAAGCTCTCAGAACTTCATTATAGTATTAATGGCTTTTGAAGTGCCTCTTGACCCTTTGTCTGATCAACTGTACAGACATTAAAAGAGAAATTTTAATATTCTGAAGATAAACAGTTACAGGGAACTCAGTAACTGAAGGGGACAAGGTACAGCAGCTATTGGAATGAAAGTATGCCACTTGGGCTAACTATACAGGCTGCCCTAATTGTCTTGTGAGTCCCTGAGGGCAACGCTGTCTGTAATGACTCAGGTTCTTAGAGAAAATTATGTTAGCAAAGAGAAATGTACAGGCTTCCTTTTGCTACGTTTTAAAGGATAGACAAGAAATAATGAATGAATCAGAAAGTTCTTGTCAGCTTTGGTTACGGTAAAAATTAGCTTGAGGGTAAGTTTAAAATAAGTCACCGATATACCACAAATACTGTGTACCTCAGAGATGTGATTCCATGTGTAGGGAGGCAGTGGGGGTGACGTGGGAAGAACATGGGCCTTTGACACAGATACCTGACTGGAAGCAGGTCACCTTGCATGCCTATGAGTCCGGCTTCGCTGTCTGTGGAGTACTGTCTGAAGGGTGGCTTGTTAGGATGAAATGAGACGATGACCTGCATGGTGTACCTTTCACAGCACTGTATAAACAGTGATGAGGCTGGTGTATTTCAGATAAAGATCATAAAGAGTGCTTCAGAATACTTTCTCACTTATAGACTCGTATTTCCATGACTCGACTCCCTCTGTCTCCCAACACCTCTATGAACTATAATTCACAAATAATAGAACTCACGCATTTAACGAGTATAATTTGTTGCTTTTACCACATTCATACAGTTGTGCAACCATTACCACAGTAAATTTCAGGACATTTTATCACCCCAAAAAGAAACCCATGCTCTTTAGCTGCCATTACCCTATTTCTCCATTTTCCTTTTTCACCAAATCTTTTGGGCCCTACTTTCCTTTATTTCCCTTGTCTTCTTTTCAGCTGTAGACTATCCTGATTTGCCTGTTGCTGGGTTATGTAGTTGAAAGTTTTTTGAGAGCTATATATATTAAATACCCAATTGAGCTTTTTTCTTTACGGTATTTGTTTCTTTGGGTGCCGACGCAGCTGCTGCAACCAATGCAAGGGCTCATCATTTTGCACTTTGTGGCTGTTCATATGGCAGCTTTATTCAAAACCACTCCTGTATTCCTTAAGTTATTTGTTTTATACAAAAACATTTCTCCCTGGCCTCTTTGCTGCCATGTTGACAAATGTTGCTTCTAGTGAAATACACAAAAATAAATAACAGGAAGAGAGAGGGGCACACAGAGCTAAGTGAATTCATTTTGCCTCTTGAGTGCCATTCTCATTTGTTTTAAAAACCGCCCTGGCATTACAGACAGGGGAGGAGCAGCAGAACTGCAGGAAATGAATGGGCTACATTTGATTTGGGACTGATGGGGCTGAACAGACAATTTAAGAAGTATCTGGAATGTAGGGCCTGGAAATGAGAAGTTCACAGAAATCCGACAATCAAGCAGATACTCAATTATTGACAGCGATCTTCATATGAATCCTCAGATTTCTTATTCTGTTGATGATGAAACTCAAATTTATGTCTTGCTGACACAGTAGAAAATGACCAAAGTCGATCCCTCTTGATGTGATAAGGTATGTTTTGGGAACTGGGAGAAGACAAGGTTGTGGGTTTGGGATTCTTGGTTTTCAGACTGAATGACCCAAGTGAGAAGGCAGGCAGGATGCTGACAAGTATTGCTTGCCAAGCCTTATTTTAATGGATATCACACAAAGGTTGGTGGTCTTATCTGTATTTTACAGGCTTGGGAGAGCAGAATTTTGAGAAGTTTTGGTATTTGTTTGGCAGAAGTTACACAGAAATTAGAGAGTAAATGTGATAGAAACCCAGTGGTGTCTAGGCTTAGACTAGGTTTTCTTCCTACTGTAATAAGAAGCAATAGAAGATATGGAAGGAAAACATGGGAGAGCAATTTGAAAATAAACAGGAATGATAGAAAGCGGTAGAGGCCAAAAATGTTTAAGAAAAAAAAAAAAGAATTGCTCATTTTTTTTTTGAGTTTTTTTTTTTTTTTTTAATCGGTACTGGGGATCGAACTCATGACCACACGCTTGCAAGGCAGGTGCTTATGCCGCTAAGCTAAATCCCCAGCCCCTTTTTTTGAGTTTTTAACTACAAATCATTAGGAAAACTACAGCAACTCACAAGTGCACATGTAGCTTGTTTTGACTGGGTGTGTTATAAAGGTCTGCCTGACCAGCATCGGAATAAAACATGTCCCTGAGCATTTCATAAATTATCTTAATATGCACGTTGGTGAGGCAGTAGCTGTTATAAGAGCCTATTTGGTCACACAAGATATGAGAGATTCGCTTGGTCAGTACTGGGCTTCCATTCTGCATTATGCAGATTGATTTATACCCATTTTTTCAATGATTTTTGATTCTGTTTACTTTGTGATATTCTGCTCAGTTACTTCCCTCCTCTTTGGGAGGGGGATGTTGCTAATAATTGACACTTCTGAGAAGCAAGGGTGAAGTAGAAGGGGTTTTTCCTTATATTGTCCTACATAATTTCTGAATTTTGTTTCATGTACTATTTCATATGACCATGGAAGGGAAGAAAAGATGTGTAGCCAGATAGAAAGAAAGAAGGGAGAGTGAAAGAGTAGGTGAAAATATGAATTAGTAACCTGAACTTCAGGTCTTAACTCAGTTGATTTTGCCTCAAGGATTATTTCTCAGGGTGTATAATTTCTATAATCACAGAGACATATAAAAGGTCCTCGTTGAGTGTATTACATCCTTAAATGTATTCTCAGATGTCATCATGAAGAAATAACAATATTTAGGGTTACAAGAGTGTGAAACTTAGACTTGTTGAGTTTGAGCCGTATCTCTACCTCTTAGTTTCTTTCTTTCTTTTTTTTTTTTAATTTAAAGAAAAAAGAAAAAAAAAAGACAAAACAGAAAAAAAGGGTAGAAATAATTTAGAATTTCAAAAAAATATAACAGTAAGAAACCACTTGTTGATAAATTACATATTTTCCTCTTAGAAATAGTTGTTCAAGTTATAAAATCAAAGCATAAAAAGTGGATAGACACTCAAACATTGACAGTGCAAACCATTCTGTTCAATGACCTCTTAGTTTCTGATGTCTCCTTGGGCCTTACCTAGTCTCTCTAGTGTTTTTCTTTTGGATATGTGCCTTGGATACTTGTTCAAATGGTGGCAATAATCATATTTACAGAGTAGAAGGATTAAATGTGTTAGTTAATCCACATAAGGTTCTTTGAAGCAATGCAAAATTCATGGTATAGTTGTCCTTTGGGGGGATTGGTTCCCTAACTACCTCCTCATGGATGGCAAAATCTAGGGATGTTTAAATCTCTTATATAAAATAGTATAGTATTGGCATGTTACCTGCACCTGTTCTTTCATATATTTTAAATCATCTAGAGATTATTTATAATACCCAATGCAATGCAAATGCTATGTAAATAATTGTTATACTGCATTGTTTAGGAAATAATTACAAGAAAACAGATCTATACATGTTTCTTTTCCTGGAATTTTTTTTTTTTTTTTTTTCTGCATCTGGGATGGAACTCACAACCTCATGTTTACAGAATGGGACCTTAGCCAACTAAGCTAAACCCCGGAGCACCCTGGAAAGTTTTTTATGCTTGATTGGTTGAATTGTTTATTGAGGAATCTGCAGATACTGAGGGCCAACTGTACTCATTGAAAGTTTAGGGTGTTTTTTTTTTTTTTTTGTACCAGGAATTGAATTTATGACCTTGTGCTTGTCAGGTAGGTGTTGTGCCGCTGAGCTATATCCCTGGCTCTGAAGTTTAGTTTTATTTTAATGATTGTCACAGGTGCTGATTTGCTTCATCTGCCTCTCTTCCATTTCATCACTGTGTGCCAAAATCCTCCACCTCCGAAGTTCACACAGTGCCACTGTTGCGGCTATGTAGCTTTTCCTCTGAGTTAGCTTGCTCCTTAGAGTGCTGTTTTTTAATAAGAGTGTTTTATTTGGGAGAGTGAGCATGCCGAGGTGGGCCCTAGCTCTCTGTAGAGGTGTTCATTCTCCCAGTGGGAGGAAATACCACTTGTCAGAACACAGCTTTGATTTGCCCAGGTTCTTGTTGTACAGATGGGGCCTATAGTCTCTCTGGGCCCCTTGTCATGGATAGAAGCCAAGGTTGTCACTTGCTGAGCCAGGAATAATACAGGAATTAGTCTTTTTTCTTTATATTAAGCACTAATCAATCTACTGTTAACTCTGTGTCCAATTTCCGAACCAGATGACATGAATAACTGCCCCTAAATGTGTTTGCCAATAAAAGGCTAAGTTTAAGGCTTTTAATCAATGCCCCTGGCACTCAGTATTTAAGGTCAGAATCTTGTGAGACTTATTTTGATTAGGATAATTGTTAGGTTAAAAAAGGAATAGTTTTTGAAATTTTGACACTTGTATTTGATTGTGGGTGAATTCATCTTTGAGCGAATGGAAAATTGATAATTTCATAATAGTGTTTTTGTTATTTCATTGTTCTTTAGGTCACTTATGAAGAAATATGATTTTTAAGAGGAAGGCATTTTTCCCCCCATGGAAAAGAGATAAGAAATTAATACAAAATTTGAAGGAATAAGTGATGGAAGAAAAGAGGGGACTTTGAAAAGGAAGCCCCGTATTTTTGGTAGGCAGTGAGCTGTGGAGCTGGAGTGGGGACTGTTTGTGTTGTAGGTGATATTAACATGTAATTTTGTGTCTAGGATAGCTTTCTCAAAGGAAACTATGTTTCCTGGCTAATTACTCTGTTTTGCCTGGAATAAAGTGTGGAGTCTGGAAACATCTGGGGTTTAGATATTGGCTTCACTGAATAGCCTAGGGCAAGTTACTTAGCCTTTTGAACTCTGTTTTTATCATTATAAAATGGGGACGATAGTACCTGTTTTACAGTAGGCAGACTTAATTTGGATCACGTAATTTAAAATGAAGCACAGTGCCTGGCATACAAGAGATGCCAGAGTGGAGTCGCCTTCCATTTCTTTGCAGAGTGTGCCTGGTTCTCACATATGTGTCTAGGGTGCAGCTATATGCATGTAACATGGAAATTATCCTAGTGGCATTGAGTTGGAACTAGTTCTGATTGATTGGTTTATTGTTGCTGTTGTAGTTATTGTTGTTGTTTTGGACTCCATTAAAGAGATTAAAAGGATGAATCCAGAAGCTGTTCAGTTCTGGAAAAATGCAGTGGTAATTCTATTCCTCAATGCCTCTCTGACTGGAAAGTTTAGAATGTATGAGACTTGTATATTATAAACCTAAATGAAGCTCTGCTTCTCTGGATGTTGGCATGTTACTTACTTTTCTAATGTTTCCACATCCATAAAGTAAGGATGCTCATAACTTGGGATGCTGTGACTATTCAGTACAGGTGATGTTTATGAAAGGATATTATATAAAAGAACTCCAGAATTGTATGATACTTTCTATCATCTCAGATGGAGAACAATTCTTATCAAAAAGTCAATTCTAATTCTGTTTTGCTAGATGTTAAGAGACTCAGAAAATACCATTTAATTCCAGAAAGATCAGACTCCAGTGTATAGCAGGTGAAGCTTGGACCCAGAAGGCAAGACAGATGGTTCCCAGGATGTCTGGTAGAGTGAACCATCTCCCTGAACGCTAGTTCTCAGACCTATAGGCCAGACTTATAGAAGCTATGATTACGCTGATGTCTTAGTTACTTTTCTAATTGCTGAGACAGAATACCCAACACCCACAAGTTAAGGTAGGAGAAGTTTATTTAGCTCATAGTTTGTAGAGGTTTCAGTCTATAACTGGCTGACTCCAAGGCAGGGTGGCTTGGCACACAGGCATTGAAGAGGAAAACTAGTTTATGGTGGGCAGAAGGTAGCAAAGCAAGCAAGGGATGACCACAGCTCTTTCTATCCCTTATATCTTATCCAGGCTACTTAGGGCAGGTAGTACTCACACCCTTAATCCTAGTGCTCTTGATCCTAGCCTTGCACCGTGAATCAATCCCAGTATCACACACTCTAGATCCAGCCACCTCTGAAAAAGCCCCATGTATTTTTGGGGACATCTAACCACAAACCATAATATTCTGCCAAAGACTCCTACATATCCTTTTATGCAAAAGGCATTTAGTCAATTTCTAAGAGTTGTCAAAGTCCTAACAATTTCAGCTTTGCTGAAAAGTCCAAGTCAAAGGTCTACTCTGAGATTTAAAGCAAACTCTAAGGTGCAAGCTCCCATACAAATGAAAAGAAATTTATACACTTTGAACACTCAATGGCACAAGATGGACATTTCCATTCTATAAATTACAAATGGGGGATAGCAAGGAATGGGGACAGAGTAAGACCAAAATCCAAAAGGGCAAACATTCAGTTACACAGTTCCACTTTTAGCATCCCCAGCAATCTGTGGCAAGTTCTGAACTCCAAAGGGCTTGGGTGGCTCTGCCCCTATAGCATTGCCTATGGGTTGTGGCTCCCTTAGCTTCTCTCTGGGGCTGACTCTGCTCTCTTTAAGAGTTTTCCTCAGAGGATCCATGTTGCTGGCTTCTCTAAACTTCTTGGGTCTCCAGTGCATATTCTGCTTCACATTCACAGCTTCACATACTGCCCTCTCCAGCAACACACTGCCTGGGATCCCTTTTGAAAAGTGGGTGGACACCTTTCTGATTCCACAACTCTTAAGTATAACTTTCTGTGCACCTAAAATCAGTACCATATGGATAATGCCAAGCTCCGCCACAAGCTGTAGCAGTAGCCAGACTTCCTTCCCTCGTGGCTGCAGGGGTCAAATGCCTGTGAACCAAATCCCAGTGAACAACTTGTCTAGGCCTGCACCATTCTGGAATATGGTGCTCTGGGGTGGTCTTCTTAAAGCAAAGTCTTTCATCTTTGCAACTCTGAAATTACAAAGGCTGGAGTCCTCTTGGTTCTTGTGATGTCCTCAGGCCATCTTTTCAGTTGCCTTCTGAAATACTTGGGTTTTATTTATTTATTTATTTTTGTTAGTCTTTACAGTGATCAATTTTTTCTGTATTCCGTCTTTGTAGGCCACAACTTTACTGGAGCTTACTTTTAGGTCAAACTCATAACATTTGAATCATTCTGCTGGGATTTTTGCTCTTGATTTTCGACATAAACCTGGCTATAAGCCTAGAACTATGGCCATGCCACCACCTCAACATTAGATTGCCTCAAAATTTCTTCTGCAAGATTAAGTAGTCTCCCTCTCTTTATTTTAATCTCAGGCAAAGTTGCATGAAGTTTTATACATGTAAAGGAATCTGACATTTGAGTGTCTGATTTGTGTCAGGAATTTGTAAGTACTCTACATATATTAGCTTATACAACAATGAGGGAAAGTGTAGTTGATGTTTTAAACCATTTTGTTAATGAACAAAATGAATTTCAGCTGCACAGAGTAGTATACTACTTGTACACTAAGCTTTATCTGGGAAGCTTAGCAACTGTCTCCAAAAAAGTATCTGGGAATATAGCTCAGTGGTAGAGTGCCCCAGGATTGGATACCCCATACTGCAGCTGGGAGGTTCAAATGGTAGGTAGTTTGTTTGAGGTCTCTGCGGAGCTGTGTTGTAAAGTCAGAATTGAAACCTGATTACATACAACTGCAAGCCTCTTTTCTTCCCACTGTACCACACTGTGACTCTCAGGACATAGTCCTCTGTAGTGGTTTTGTAATAGCAAATAACTTTGCAAAGACCAGTCTATTAGTGATTTCTGTCAACATTCCCGTGAGATGAGGGAACACAATTAATTATTCAGCTGACTGATTAGAGATACAGTGATGTTAGACAGTCATGCATTAAGTAGCAGGGATGAGTCTTAGAGCTGACCATGTTAAGCTGATAGCCTTACAGAAAACCAAGAATTTGCCAGCTTCACTTTATTAATCTAGTCTTTCTTTTAGTTTTCCAAGGAGGTGATTGCAGAGCATGTGCCTAAGGCCAAGATGGCACCAAACATGGTGGTATTTTGGTATTACTTTATAATCAAACTCTCTCCTGTGGCATATTCCTTTAATTAAGTCAACCATCATCCCCACCAAAAACTAGGATCTTTACTAATGTGGAGAGTACATTAAAGTTGGGGTGGGGGGAGTTTGAGAAAAATCTCAACAAAAATTTCTTTCTTTGCCATAAGAATCAAATTGTTGGACTTAATGTAATTTTTACTGCATACCTAGCTTTTTTTTTTTTCTGTTTTGATTTTATGAATCTGATGTTACTGTTTTTGTCCTGCCTAGGATTACTTGGGGTGTCACAAAGCACATTATAATAAGAGCCATGGGATACCCTGCCAATTATATTGTGCCCCTATTCCTTAGCTGTCATACTCTCTGTTATTCCTACTACTTGTACTTCTGAGAGGTGAGTGTACTTGGTAGCAGAGGTTTGAACAATGAGGCTAGAGCTTTGTTATTGACCTGAATAGATGTGGAAGTTGAGAAACAGATTACTGAGTGTCTTGTGTTGGAACTGCTTTTGGGATGGGGAAGAGAGTGAGTGTGGGGGGCCAAGAATTGAACGAATGCTGAATTACAAACCAGAATGATGTCACATTTTGCTAATGGTTGTCCCTGAATGTCATGCGTTTTTCTTGCAAACAGACCCATAGTTTTATCAGCTCTTAACCACCTACTGGTTTCTTACTAGAAGTCATAGAATAAAGGTAAGATTTGAATCTATCTTTGTGTGTGTGTGTGTGTGTATGGTAGGTGTAGGTGGTAAAGTGGCCATCTGCATTGTTGAAACCCTGTCTAGTATGCTAGTGGTGAGATCTGATTTCTATAGTCAGGGTGCCAAGAATAGGGGAGAAGGAAATAACAGTCATTTGCCATGCTGTGTTTAGTCTTTTGCAAGTGTACCTATAGTTTTAACAAAGTCAGAGAAGATATTATAGGGTGGGAAAGAAATGCCTAGAGAGAGCCTGCTAAAACCTAGGAAAGAGAACACTAATATGTGTGTATTTTAGAACTGCTAAGAGCTTAGTTACATATCAGCAAGCAAAATATTGACATTCACATCTGACTTCAAGAGGGCAACTTTAAGTCAACAGAAAGAATGCTGAACCACAGGCCTCACTCAGAATGAAAGGAGAGTTGTGGAAATGCTCATCACATCCCCTTGTGTATTTGAAGGCCTAATGAAATTGGCCTTCCTCTCTAAGCCAGACAACTCTAATTACTGCTCTTACCTAATTTTTAAATCTTTTATGCTTTCATCATTCTTTCCTATTATTTTGCTTTGAATAATACCAATAGAAATTCATGTCCTAAGGTGGGGGGGTGACTTCTAATAACTACTAATTTGATCAGTAGACAGTGCTGCAATGCTGGCATAGTAGTATGCTCTTTATTTTTATTCTAGTGTGTTTTATTTAACATTCTGATTTTCAGATATTGGTTGGTTTCTCCTCTCTTCTGTTGTTACATTTTTTGCCTTTGTTTATTAACAAACAATTCAATTAACGTTCTTAATATCTCTGTCTTCTTCAGTGTAGCTTTCAACACTTTTAACACAAAGTACACTTGAACTTCCTAAATGGTCTAAAACCGCATGCTTGTGAGTGATATTCATACATTCCTTCAGCTTATGTACAGGATGAAAGAAAATATATTTACTTTCTATAAATTTTACAGTTTATTAGGAACTGTTTCTGTGAAATACAGAAACATAAATGACAGTCCTCTGGAGGCAAATATTGAATAAACAGTAGTGAGCATTCACAAGGTACAATAAAGGAGGTCAGTTTCTGCATTTCACCGAAGGCTTCATGAGAATGCAAGTTGCGATCTGGTTCGTGAGGGATAAGGATGTGTTTGCCTCCCACAGCCAGCTGAGAGATGGCCGGATTAATTAGTTCTGTTATTACAAGGTGTTGGTGCTCTAGTGTTGGGCTTGGGGATGGTGGAGTCCTAGCAAGTCTAGCCTGGGTTGATGGCATGATTGATTGATTTTAATGACTGAAGCAGTTAGCATATAAATGATGTTGACACTGGGACCACTTCTTTATTTTGTTGCCACTGATGTTTGTCAATAGGTTTAGGTAGATAAACTCTCAATTTCTATAGTGCTGCATTCCAGCATTTTGGGTTAGTGACTTTATTGCACTATTCACATTCTGACTTAGGCTTAGTTATTATAAATTGAATCTAGAATAGGCTATATTTTAACTACCCCTCCTTCTTTTCAAGTAATCTGAAATAAAGGTATCAAATACATCTCGTATTACTATGTTTGGTGTCACGTCAGAACCAGTAAAATGACCAAAAGACCTTACACTGAAAGTGTATGGGTAAAACCAAGAACAAAGAGCTTGAGAGTTTAGTAAAACTCAATTTATTAATGGGCTGAAAGCTTCGGTAAGTTTTCCAACCTCTGTATTGTCCTTAAAACTTGTTTTTTAGTTGTAACAGGTGTGGAGATGTTTTCTTTTTCTTATAATCCCTTTCTTATATCTATGAGGAGAAGAGACACCTGGAGAAACAGTTGACCTTTCTTTTTCTGCTTTGTGTATCCTCTAGTAAGAGATGATCAGCAGCAGTGGTATATCCCTTTATAAACAATAGGCTAGGTCATCATAGCAATTCATTCTCTTCATTACTCACATCTGGCTTTGGAACTCAGGGGAAGGAAGATACCGACATGAACATGGATGATGACAATTGTGATGACAGAGCACTTCTTGAGTATATGTTTAGGATTTGCAAGCATTTATCTAATGAAAACCCTTTGAAGTATAGATACTACTGTTTTTCTTCATTCAGTTGATAGGACTGCTGACACACAGAAAGGTTAGATAATTTGCTCAATATCATACCATCTGCCTTGCAAATACATGCTTTTATTTGTTAATCTGTAATACTGCATGAGACAATTGAGCAAAATGCCTTAATAATTTGTGGTACTTTATAAGTAAGATATTAAAAACACTTAGATGTCACCTGTGAACATGGTATATTGTATATTGGAGAATCAGATCTCAGTGACTATGAACAGGTGTTCTGCTGAGTGAGACCTTTAGTGACCTTGTTGTATGTTTCTTTTAAAACCATATTTTGTTTGGTATCCCCCCTCTCCCCTCTCAAAAATACAAAAGTCTTATTTCAAGGTTGGCAGAAACTTTTGGCTAAATGGGAGGTCGATAAACCCAATCCTTGGATGTAAAGAGCTACAACTCATTCACGATAATTGCAAATGACAGGAAAGCATCCTGAAAACAATCTTGTATGTAGGTAGGACAGTAGTGACATACTCCAGACTCTCTGTATGCCAATCCCTAACCTGGGTTATGCTTTGTGGTGCTGGGGAATCTAACCCCAGGACTGGACAAGTGTTTTTCCAGCAGCATATCCCCAACTCTCCGATGTGGGTTTTGAGATACAAAAGGCCAGATTACAAATATTTAGTTGTAGTTACTTTGCTTTTAAGTTTAAGGCACTTTTCAGAGAAGATGGTTGCAAATAGGCTCCAGGGAGGTAAATTTTCCTAAAGGACTGCTAACTTCTCGTTCATATTTGGTCAACCATTGATAGAATACAGAGAATTGCGTTTCTCGTCTACTTTGCTGGGCTTATATAACTTGAAAGGGCAATAAATGTACGCTGCACCTGCCTGGAGATGCCTGTGTGCTCTGGTGGTTTATTGCCCTGCACTGAGAGGAACTGTGCCCAGTTCTAGCATTTAGTCTGAATTCTTTGTCTCAAGAGAATCCTCTGGGATCCTGTGTGATATCACCTTGTGGTATGCAACTATGTAAATATAGAATCCACCAACTTTGTCACATGACATGTCTCTCTGGCTACTGTGGTTGATTGGAATTGAAGCAACTGCTTGTCAGTAAGGCAGTGACTGGCTGTGGGGGATACTGGTGTCTCTCATTTTACATTGTTTATTGATTTATTGAGTTAGAATGCCTGTCCTTTGGTGCTAGTGTTAAATAGGTCAGTACTGTTAGTTGTGTTGTGAGATTTTGTCTTTCAATGTGATTTGTATATATTTCTTTGATCTTGTGGTGTACAGGATAAAGGAGCAAAGGGTAATTATTGATAAAAAATATGAGGGGCATGGATTCAAAATCAAAGAGGAGGTTTGGAAATGAAATGCTCCCCTGAATACTGAGGAAATTAACCTTTTCATGAATTTTGGAATATCCTTTTGCTCTAACAGTAGGGAATTTGACTGGATAAGCTGGTGACTAGATCAGAACCAGGAGTTGTAGGATAAATTTCTTTATCATACAAATAAATTTTGTTTCTAATACATTTATTTAGATTTCTTTCTTTCTTTCTTTCTTTCTTTCTTTCTTTCTTTCTTTCGTTCTTTCTTTTTTTGGTAAGTTTCAGTAAGAGTTTGTCAGTCTTTTATCTTTAAAAAGAAACAGTCCTTTGACTTATTATTTCTTTGTATTCCCTTTTAGTCTCTATTTAATTAACTTCCATCCTGATCTTGGTTATTTCTTTCCTTCTTCTGGTTTTCCTTCTACTGCCCTTAATATATCAGATTGATTAAGAAAGTATGGCATATATACACAATGGAATAGTATTTAGCCTTCAAGAATGAAATTATGCCTTTTGAAGGAAAATAGATGAAACTGGAGACCATTACACTAAATGAAACCAGCCAGTCTCAGAAGCTAAATATTATATGTTGTCTCTTACATGAAAAAGCTAAAATACAAATAAATGAACAAAATAAATGAGAGATGACAGAAAACTAAAAGGTGTACTTTTGGAGGTGGGGGAGGGGATCAGGTGGAAGATCAGAGAAGTGAGAGAGGGTAAAATTGAAAATGATCAAGGTATGTTTTATGGATGTACCAGATTCCTAAAACAATCTTGCTGTTCTGAATAACTAACATGTACTTAAAAGTTGTTGAATTTTCAGGTTTTTTAAAAAAGCAATATTCCAAAACATTTTTATTCTCATTGCAGTGAAAGTCCCAGAAAGCATGTGTTCTGTGAAGTCTGCTGAAAATCTTTATTCTATGAGTTGTACATAGGCTCCTGGCAATAAAGATACTCTTAAAGTTTCAGTGATGATACAATTTTAAAATAATGCTATGGGACTTTTTTTTTTTTTTTTTTTTTAAATACAGTCTCACTAAGTAGTAAAGACTGGCCTCAAACTCACAATGATCCTCCTGCCTCAGGCTCCCAAGTGCTTCTCTCTGCCACCATACTTGACAGGGACATAATTAAAAAAAAAATCATCTGAAAACTCAATACTTTATGAGGTTGGAAAAGAGACAACTGGATGCACGGCTGCATGCTTGGAGTTTTATTTAGGAGCCTGAGACAGGAGGAATGCTTGAGCCTAGGAGCAGTTTAGGGCCATCCTGGTTAATATCACAAGACCTCAAAGGGCATGGTGGCTCATGCCTATAATCTCAGCCCTTGGGAGCCTGAAGCAGGAGGATCATTGTGAGTTTGAGGCCAACCTGGGCTACATGGTGAGTTCTATGGCAGTCTGAACTACACAAGCAAGATTCTGTCTCAAAAAAACAAAAACAAAAACAAAAACAAATCCCTTGAAAAATTACAAGACCTCTATTAAAAAAAATAGAGAAGAAAAGAAAAAAAGACACAAAAATAGGGAATTCTTTATTTAAATAACACCTTTGGTTTCTCCTATGCCCGTGAACACAATGGTATACTTGAGGAGACTCACTAGTTTTTACGGACTCCTCAGTAATACTTACCATCATGTAAGAAATGCTTTTTGTTCACACAAATTCATAATATAGAATTATTACTTTTTTTTTTTTTTGCCATAACAGAGTCGGCTAAAGCTAATGGTGACTGTCCTTCTTTTAAATGTAGAAGAAATCTTCCCCACCCAACTGCTCTGTTCATTTTTTTTCAGAGTCCTCCTGGACTCTGTAGGTAGAGTGTTGGACCATTACATGTCTCATCAGCCTTTCCATTTATTAGCTTTTACATTCTGTGTTTTACAGTTGTTAACTGATTGTTTCCTCCAAAAATTCTTGCGTCGATGCCATACTTTTCAGGATGTGACTTTGTTTGAAGTTAGAGTCTTTAAAAAGGTAACTGAGGTTAGAATTGTGAGATCATATGCATGAGCCCCACTCCAAAATGACTGGTCTCTCCATAAAAGGGATGAAGACAGAGGGAAGGTGACGACGGGAAGACCCAGGAACCATTTCCTGGGGAAGGAGAAATGCCTCCAAAGAAACTAGCCCTGCCTGCACTTTGATTTCAGACTTCTGGACTCCAGAACTATGTTAAAAATTTTTTTTGTGATCAACTCCCCCTCACTTCTTGAAGAATTATTACCAGTTGGCCAAGAGTTCTTTTGCTCAGTTTGGGAGGAAATAACAAATTGGCAAAATGCAGCTCCCTTGAAGTTTGTGGCTCAGGGCTTTGAGTCTGAGTGGTTTTCGGTGCTTTACATTACTACTCTGAGCCTTGAGTACTTAGTTCTTAGTGTTGTACTCCTCAGCCACGCCTCTCAGTTTCTCAGCATCTGAGGCTCATAGTCCCCTAGGTGGCTATCTCTAGCTTTTTCAGCAGCTTTCACTTCCTCTCTGGGGCTTTTCTACTGGTCTCTGCAGGTCACCTCAGGTCTCCCCTGCTTTTGGCTCTTTCTTGTCCCACCACTCTTTGGAGTTCTTAAGGGATAATAAATAGCCTCTAATGCTGCCATCTCTTCTTAGTGCAACTCACTCGTCTCATCTGTACTTGAGATAAGAATCCCAAGTAGGTAATAGGACCACTTCAGCCAGGCTTTTTTGGGACCTGTGCTTCATTACTGTGTGTGGGGAATGCAAAGGAAGGAGTTCCCTTTGAGTAGGGGTGGTGAACCTATGGTATACATGCTGCAACTTGCTGTTTGTAATCATTTAAAGTTCTAAAAGGTTTCCCATTACTGCTGTAGACTAACCCAAGGCGTACGAGGGAGCATTGCTTGTATAGTGGAGAAGCAAGCTTGTATGCAGTTTCCTATATTTTGCAGGTATATTTGGTAACTTTCAGAGTAGTCACACTGTAGGGCAAGATCATTTGGAATATCTTCAGGGTGGATTCATCTGGGATAAGTCTGTATTTCAAGCCTGCCCTGGCCAAGGCTGGTATCTCCTGGAGTAGCAGTGGGGTATCCTAGACAGCTTTAACTCTCTTGGCGACAGCTTTCCCTAGTGACAGCTTGGCTAAAAAGTGATTGCATGATTGATACTTTGTGTAAATAATGAGGCTGAAATTATGCCTGCAGTAACTTTTAAGATATTTATTTCTAGAAGAACCTACCTTGTTGATCATAGCCCAATGGGGTTTGAAAGTTTGGGGTTATCAGAAATGGGTCCCTACTGCCTGACTGATACTTACTTGTTTTCATTGTGTTTTCAGGGCCTCTCTTCTGAGAGGGGAATAACCTGGAGTGGGGGAGGGGTATCACTTGGCAGAGTCATGCCTCTTGTCTTCTTACTTGGCCTAGAGACATCTGCAGAAACAATCAGAGAGGTGGTGAGAAGTAGCTGGGGCTGGTTGTTGTAGGTTACTGTCAGGGACATGAGAGGGAGGTGGTGATACTGTCAGTCAAGTCATGTTCCCTCTAGCTGTCAGAAGGA
This sequence comes from Hydrochoerus hydrochaeris, assembly GCA_004027455.1. Classification (NCBI taxonomy): domain Eukaryota; kingdom Metazoa; phylum Chordata; class Mammalia; order Rodentia; family Hydrochaeridae; genus Hydrochoerus; species Hydrochoerus hydrochaeris. Next base: position 33,733 of record PVLA01009108.1, read on the forward strand.
AAAGGGAAGGATTGGGTCCCCCATTCCAGAACTTACTCTGTTATGTTACCTCCATTACAAAGCTTGTCGACACAAGGTCTGTTAATCAGGTAGAAATATGGAAATAAATGAAGTTCAGGCTTTATTTTCACACCTCTAAACGAGTAGCTGCAGAAAATGAATATAACAATGTTGTTATATTCACAGCATATCTTTTAATAAAAAATTAAAAAAATATTTTTTTGGGTACTGGGGATTGAACTCACGATCTTGCGCTTGCAAGGCAGGCGTTTATGCCACTGAGCTAAATCCCAGGCCCCTAGAGTATTTTGCTGTTCTGTTTTGTAGTGAGTTTATTTATTTATTTATTTATTTATTTATTTATTTATTTTTGTGGTACTGAGGGATTGAACTCACCACCTCACACTTGCTGGGCAAGCGCTTATGCCACTGAGCTAAGTCTCCAGCCCAGTTTTAAAATATTTCAAGAGAACCTAAAACAGGATGTTTAAACTATCTCAGTGCAATTGAACGTTACACTGGGGTGATGCTCTTGTATATTAGAGGACAGTGTCCAGGGGCCTGGGAGATGCCATCACTAAGTAATACATTGAGGATGATTGAGTGGAATCCTTTAAAATCTAGAGATCTCCATTTTTCTCTCAAATATATACTGTGGGGGTAGAAGCCAAGGCAATATGAGTAAATGTATCTTCTTAAGTGACTGAACTTGTAAGAATGGGTACATAAGGTATCTTGGTTATATTTATGTTAGTAATAGCATCTACTTACCCTTCCAGGTCTTACTGACCATCATTTCTCTGCATTGTATTTTGGACAGACAAGACTTAGAATCTGGATTTTTATCATTGACTGCTTCGTGGCTATTTCATCTTGTATGTATTGCTTTGCTTTCCTGTACCTTCATTTCCTCATCTGTAAAGTATACAAGGCAGCAAGATATTAGTGATAAGAGGTAGTGTCTGTGATGTATTAGAATAATACTTGGCGTATGCTGCTGGTGTTTTGTCAACACTGTTACCCTGCTTCTCCCTTGGTATATGGTTAATGCTCTGCTGTGGTATGCTGATGTATTTAGCTAGCTGCCTAAAATTGTAATAAGTAAGTTCCTTCCAGTCTGAAATTCCTTGTCACATCTAACATGATACTTTGGACATGATTGGTAGTCTGTGAGTATGTTGGATTGAAATGATACAGAATTTGGTTAAGAATTCAAGGCAGAGTGTGTTTTCATTCTGACTTTTAAAGCCTTTGGGTCTTATTTGTTTCCTAACTGTAAAGCTGCCTCATCAAGGTCACTAATCCAAGGCCACCCACTGGGTGGCCTGATAAGGCCAGTCACTCAAGGCTATGAAAGCCATTCCATTCTCGTTTATATTCCTAACATAAATGATATGGCTTTTGATAATTTGAGCAATTTAGGCTAGGCTAATACTGGCCAATAATTTCCTAAAGTGACATGAAGTGACAGAAACATGATTTATGTAACATGGGTCCCTGCTAAACAGAGATAAGACCTAGAGACCCTGCTGTGCTGGTGTTAGGAATACTTGCAATAAGAAGCGGCTTTTGTGCTACAGTTGTGTGCTTCTTGTTTTAAAACTATCAAGGGAATTCCTATGATGATGAATGATAAAGTGCAGGGCTGAACAATCTGGTTGTGGACCTTACTGAGACCTTCAAAGAGTTCAGTTGAGAGGACATTTTGGGTGACTATTATCTGGGTTGAAAGTACTGAACTAAAGTAAAAAGTGGTATGTCGAGCTGGCCATACATACAAACAAAAGTGGTACCTGGCATTTGAGCCTGGTTAAGCTGTCTGCATTTTCTAAGGTAGCTACTTGACTGCTGCAAAACCTGCGTGACTTGAGCATGCAGAATACTGCACTTCATTTATGAGGAAACGTCTTTTGCATTAGTGAGAGTGTTGCTGCCATGTAAAATATGTGGTCGTGGAAATCCAGTATCAAGAAGCTGTGGACTTTTTGATTTGAGGCGCTGGAAGAGGGACATACAGCCCCTTGTGTTTAACATTGCTCAGTAAAGAAAGTTTTACCCCTAAAGTCTGTAGTTTTAAGGGCTTGCATCTGCACTTAAGGTTGCAAAACCAGGCCCTTGATGGATGATGGATTTATTCTTCTCCATAGCTTTGTAGCCCACATGGTCACCAAATTTCCCTCCCTTACTTTCCAGGTTGTTTATGCAAGTATAGTCATCATAGATGAGAATTTTAAAGAATTCCCAAGAGGAAAACAGGTAATAAAAGGACTAGCTTGAGCATTTAGCAGTATGATCTTATGTTTTTTTTTTTTTTTTTCTGTTGCATTTTGTTTTAGGCCCATGTTGGCAATTATGTTGTCTTTTCTGTACCCTTTCCTTACTAGGGTAGCCTCCACACCTAAGATTTGTTTCTTTTCCTTTTGTCATTCCCTCTCCCACAGGGTACTGCAGATTGAACTCAGAGAGTAGAATGCTGAGCTACATACCCAGCCCATTTTATAATCTTACATTGAAATAGGGTCTTGCTAAGTTGTCCAGGCTGGCCTCCAGTTTCAACTCTTCCTGCCTGAAGCTTCCTGAGTAGCTGGAATTACAGGTGTGCACCACCACACCTATCTCTACTCAAGATTTTGACTATTCTACATATGAAAAACATCTGAGTTGCATAACTTAATTTGTATGTATACATCCTGACAAACTACATTTAAACAACCACCTTTGTTTTAAAAAACACTTAATATTTATAGAATATACATAACAGAATATTAATTATTGTAGCTATTTTAAAGTGTACAGTTCAGGAGTGTTAAATACATTCAAATTATAAAACCAATCTTCCCGTTTCCCCTCCTACACCCTGACAACCACAATTCCTATCTTTGTGAATTTGACCACTCTGTATACTTTATATAAGTGGATCATACAGTAGTTATGGTCTGTGTGTGTGTGTGTGTGTGAGAGAGAGAGAGAGAGAGAGAGAGACAGAGAGAGAGAAAGAGACATTTCATTTAGCATGATACTCTGAAGTTTTATCTGTGCTGTAGTATATGAAGAAATGTGCTTCCTTTTAAAGGTCAAACAAAATTCCATTGTACTGCATTTTATTTATCTATTCATTCTTCAGTGTACACTTGGGTGGCTTTTACTTCTTGGTTATTACAAATAGTATTGCTGTGAACATGAGTGTATAAATATCTCTTTGAGATCTGCTTTTCAATTTTTCTGTATATATTTCTGGAAGTAGAATTGCTGTATCGTGGTAAATTCTATTTTCTTTCTTTTTTTTTTGATAATCTAATACACTGTTTCCTCTAAACAGCTAAATTTTTAAGAAATGCATTTAAATTCATCACTTTGGGATTCTGAGCTGCTTTGAGTTGTCTTTGGATAAGTGAGGTTCTCAGCTGGTCAACTACTTTAGCATACCTCTGAGGTTTTGTATACTTTCACCACTGTGCATAGCTCACTTTAGGCCTTGTAGATTGGAGCTGCTTGTTAGATTAGATCCAGACGACAACTCTGCAGGATCCCTGTGTAAATACAGTAGTGGGGAAGTAAGCAGAAGTTTAGAAAGCCAGAGTTCATAGAGCTAATCACCTGGTAGTATACTCTTCTCACTGGATTATTTTTCTAGTTGTGCTAGGGTTTGAATTGGGGTAATATGAGAGTCTCCCATAGAATCTGAAGATATTACTCTGCATGTGTTCTTTCCAAACCTTTCTCCTGCTCTGGGGGCTAAATCATTGGAAGACTGTGTCAAACTATCATTCACTCTAATTCTCTGCTAGTATATACAAACCATAGATTAGAAATTAGTTGCCTGTAGTTCAACGTGTGTATATGTGTGTGTGTGTGTATCTGGTTAGGGGCTAAAAACAGTGGAATGGACAAGGGAACTCGTGGATTCTTCTGTACTCTACTGATTGTCCACTGTGCTAACACGGACCCATGCAATATTAAATACTAGGGGGCATTTCTGAATGGTGTGAATCTCTGTAGTACTTGGACTCCTTTCTAGTGGGTCCTTTCATTCTGTGGGCTGGGCATGCGAGGCTATCACACAAAGTAAAGGGTCATGTGCCTTTCCTCTTTGGTTGCTACAGAACCCAGGAGGCCTGGGATGGGAACAGTGAATCCATTGTATATGTAGTTACCCATATTCCATCTTCCTGTCCCTGGTTTATGGGCATGATCATTTTCTGATGTGAGCAGATAGTTTTTCTTGGAGACCTTGGCTAGTAAACTTTTGTCGGAAGGTTTAGGTTTTACTTAATTAGTGTCTTTAGCTAACTTTGCAGCACATGCTATGCTTGTTGTTTTGCTTCTTTACTGTTCATATCTTGCAAGACCAGTTTAAATGTCCCCTGTGAAACTTCATCAGATCCTACCCTGGGGCAGATTTCTTACTTCCTCTCCTGTGTCCCACTTTGAGGTTGTCATCATTGCATCAGATCAATAGTGTTGTAATTATTCAAGACAGTTTCTCCTTTGTGGAAGTGTGAAGCTTGAGTACTGTCTTCTGTGAGACTTAGAGGATTTAATGTAGTGCTCCGTCCATGGCACTTGTTTAGTAAATGTTTGGTTTATCAGAGAAGTGACTAATCAATGGGATGAAGTACAATTAGTAGCTTTATTCATGAACATGACCCTCAAGAGCTATTTGTACACATCTAGTCCATTTACCCTCTCACAATTGGAGATCATGTTAGATTGTATAAACTGAAGGAGGGAATGACCATAGGTTAAAAAATACTTAACAATTACTTTATGCTAGTAGGTACTCTGTAATTGCTTACTTACTTTAAGGCATTTAATTTTACAGTAACTTAGGGGAATTCATTGGGTTATTGGCTGATGAAACAGACATAGGGAAAGGAGATAACCTATTCAGTTCAAACCCAGGTAATATAGCCTCTGAATGTACTATTTTTTGTGTGTGTGAGATTAGAATTTATGGTCCAGTTACAGACTTGCTGAACTAGGATACTTTCAACACCATCAGCATTTGACCTACAAGCTGTGAAGAGTAGAGAAATGAGTAGAAAGGCCCAGGAAAGGAGCATACTATGTTCTCATATAAAAGAATCAAATATCAGTAGTTGAAATGGAGTGATCAGTGAAAATTGAATGATAGAGAAGGTTGTGTGGACAGGGATTTGAGAGACAACATTGTCTGCATTTAAAAGGTGGAGAACTGAGGAACAGTGGGTCCCAGAGGAGGAAAGATGAGGATGAGATGGCTGGAGAAACCCAATTCTTGCAAGGAGTGGTCTGGGTTTTAAATCTCCCAGTGAGGACAGAAGATGTGTTCTGATGAAATTTCCTAGGCTCACAGTTCAGAGAGCATGCCAAAGAGCATGTTTTCAAAAATGAAACTTTAGGTGTTCAAACCATGAAACAAGTGAGGGAGTCTAAACACATGTTCGCTTAGTTTCTTTTCCCCATCACATGTAGTGGTGCAAAAATCAACACCTCAAGTCTCTTGATACATGTATCAAGACATATTGATAATGTCTAGCAACTCTGATAACTTCATTGAACTATACGAAGCTTAAAATTGATACACAGGCATAGCCCTGATGAACATTAAATACTGCCGTCAGTCTGACATAGCTGGATAAACCAATATTGAATAATCTATTAAATATGTCACACTTGAAAAAGGAGCATAAATCATATTATTTCAGCTATAATTAGGTGGGAGATAAAATCATAAATAGACAAATTTAGTGAATATTTTTTAGTGTGTACACAAGCATCACTGAAAATTTCTTTCTTTGTTCTATGGGGAGAAAGAAGTTGACTGCTTTCCAAGTATTGACTGCTATCCAGGAAGTGGGACATTGAGGGGTGACTTACGTAATGTTCACAGAATGGGCTTCATTTATAAATTCAGTGAGATTAGCTGCAGTCTTCCTGACGTTAATGGCAGTGGAAATGCACCATTCTGCATTTAGCTGGAAATAGCTAGCTCTCCAATTTGAAGTCCTAATTGCTGCTCAGGTTATGATATGTTTGCATTTATATTTCTTTCTCCTCCTTTCCTAGGAGTTGTCTGTTGCCTTTATTTCCTGGGAATTAATGATGCAGACTAGAGCTTGTGGGTGCACAGGGCAGTATATTGTCAGTCGATTGTTGTACTTGTTTCCTGACCCACAGAGTAAATTTGATTATTGAGAATAAATGAGAACCATAAACCAAAGCAAAAAAGATAAAGAAATTATATTAGGAGGGTCCAGTAAATCAAACTGTAGCCAGAAAATAGAGATAATTGTACTTCTTACCTCAGTGGTTGTTGTGAAGTGTAAAGCATATATTAAACCCTGATAACAGTACCTACTATGTGGCAAGTATCTCAGTACCTGTCATTTACTTTCATTGTTATAAGAAAACTACTTTGGTGCAAGATCAGAGTTGTATAACTGAAATCCAGAGCATAAACAGATATGTGACTGGTATGGTTGTGTCTTTTTCCAGATAACTGGTATAATGAAGGAAAAAGTAAAGTTAATCAAATGTTCTCTGTTGTCGGCATATCAGAGAATGCTGTAAGCTATGTGTACTGGTTATTCTTTTTTATTGAGATGCTATGGTTTCATTTATTATGTTTTTTTTGTTGTTGTTGTTGTTGCTGGGAATAGAACCCAGGCTCTTGCCAATGCTACACACATACCATGCCATGAAGGTATACCTCTGTTCCTTTTTGTTGGTTCTTGAAATACTAATTTGATTTATTCCAGGTGATTTTGTTATTACATAAAAGAATATTTTTGGCACTTTTATAAGTGAAGACCATGAGACTTTGTGTGGGTGATAGAATAATTCAGCAGACATTTAACAAATGTCTATAATATTAGGTTCTGAGTATGTATGCATGAATGTTTGCTTAAAGTTCATTACATCTTTGACACCACCCTTAGCCTTGAGTTATAGGGATTTCCAGAAATCCAGGTAGAGGAAGCATAGAGGGAGCATTCCTGTGTAAGACATGTTTTGAGGCGCCTGCCTCTTACCTCCAATGTAGTTGGAGCCAGTGGTTCTTACTTGAACTAACTGAACTATTGGGCATGTACTACATGGTATGCAAAGTAATGGTCAAGCTATATGGAGTTATAGGTGTTGTCTTGTTTCCTGTAAGTCACAGCTTTTCATAAGGTTTCATAGAAGCCCTCTCTGAATTTCTAAGATATTGTACCTATAAAATAAGCATTTCCAGAGACCTACTAGCGAACAAGACAAGAATTAATTTCTTCTGTAGGACAATTATTTGTCTCTTATTGCTATGTATAATAACTTTCTTCTACCTCCTCCCTCAAGCTGCACCTAGAAGGACTTACCGGCACTGGCACTGTTAGAAGACAGATGCAGAACCAATTTGTTTATGACTATCAATCAATTATACTTAAAAAAAAGATTTGATGTAAATTATGACAGTTTGCTGCCTGAAGGAGCTAATGAACAGGTGGTTTTACAGTAAGTCACAGCAGTGAGCATGGCTTCACTTGGTGACCTGTTAGTCCAAGGAGCTGTGTTGTGTTTTCATAGTGGGTCAAAGCTCAGAGCTTGCTGCAGGAAGGAGTATGGGTGAGTAGCCCCACAGTTGATCTGACTACTCTGCACACATGGCTCCTGCACAGTAGTATGAAATCTCCCCACCTCCAAACCTACTAATACTAAAAGATCTTTCTATATGTATGCACAGGTTTTTCTTAGACAGTGTGCCTTTCTGTTTTAATGACCTGCTTTCAAGAACAATCCCCCATTATAGCATTAACAAGAAATGAAAAGGGGAATGGTGAGAAAGGGGATTTGGGTTCCCAGGGGAAAGTTACTTGGTCTTGACATACTTAGCCAAAAACAAAATCAGTTCAGCTAGGTGCCAGATGCAGTTTTGAACACTGAGTAGAAAAGTTAAGTATTGTTTCTTCTCTCAAGGATTCAGTATAGTGCAGACCATCTATCCATGCACAAGTAGATGATTTCAGTGTGGCATGGAAATTCCTGAGTTGAAGGAAAACAAAACAAGGTAGCATAGACATGCTGTTCTAATTCTGTATAGTAGTGAATGAGGAAGTCCGGAAAGTCTCCATGGTCAAGGTGGATATGGAGTACAGACGGGAATTTGCCACACAGAAAGACAGATCACGAGGGAAGAAGAAAAGAATAGTTTTTGTGAGAAGAATCAGAGCTGGAAATCACATCTAGAGATTGGGTAGCTTGGTTTGGGGGAGGTGGGATTGGAGTTCACTAAGTAATCCATGCTGACCGCAAACTTGCTATGTATCCCAGGCTGGTTTTAAACTTGTGATATTCTTGAATCACCCTCCTGGGTTCTGATATTAAAAGTATGTGCCATTATGCTTGATTTGAGACTTTTTTTTGGTATATTTATTTGTTTTTAAGGAATGTGGTTGTTTCAGTTCCACATTATACCTGCCTGTTGTATGACATGATTTTATTTTTTTAAATAAGTAAAGAAATGGGGATTTACAAGTCACTCTTTTGTTTGGTAAAGAAAGCTGGACTGTCCAAAGCCATAATCCTGGCTACTCTCCAGATCATTGAAGCTGACAGAGCCTGAGGTATGCACAAGTAGTTAATGAAAAATCTCAGATCAATTTAGATATTCACATTTATGTTGCCCTACATGTGAATTGTTACTCTGGATTTTCTCCTGTTGGATTCATTTCTTGTCATTAATTTGTTAAATGTTTATGAGTTATGTAAACAACTATGTAGCCTGATAAAGATACAATTCCTTCTGTCACAACCTTTAAGTCTTAAAATGGGAATTAACTTCAAAAATATGGACTGGTATTAGATTGTGATGAGCTGTTCTAATAAATTAGGTCTTAATGGTTTATATCTCTCAACCCAGAGAGAATGCCAGTGAATTTACAAATTTATAGTCTAAGCCTCTAAGGCAACCCTTTTTTATTCCTGTGTTCTTTGACTTTATTACTGGAGGAATAATATGTTACTGTGTTTGAATAAATTTTAAAAATCCGTACATGAAGGTAAGTTTATTTTGCACTGTGTAAGAGAGTATAGTTTATAAAAATGTGGGCTCAGGGGGTTAAACAGCTAGATGTTCAATCCTATTGCCACTGTTTAAGTTGTATGACCTTGGGTGATTTAAATTCTTGAGTGCTGCCTCTCTTTATGTAAAAAATGATGATGAAAATCATTCCCATATAAAAGTTATTAAAAATATAAATGAGCTAATGCAAATAAAGCATTTAGTAATGTGTCCAGCACATAACATTACCTGTAATTGGAGAATTACCTGATTGAGCACACTTCATTGCTCTGATTTTTCTCCTGATGCCCCAGGACAATGCAGTTATTCTTACATATGTTTGTGCATCAAAAATCATGGAGAGAGCATTTAAAAAATGCACAGCTTCATGACTTCCACTTTAGCCAAGATAGAGGTAGCTACATTCCTGCCATATGTTTCCCATTGAAACAAAAACTTTGTCATGATACATCAAAGAAGCACATGAAGCCACTGAAAGGTAGAAGGAAGGCAGACTGTGGAAAGATGTGGTGAATCCCTGGATTTCCTTACTGATGCCACCAACAGTAATGCTCAGAGACATAGACAAGAAAAACTCTAAGAAAAGTTTCTTTATGCGAGCCAAGTGTGGGTAAACAATAGAAAACCCATTTGACAGTACCCACCTGATTGCATCGAGGAAAAAACCATACCACACATCCCCAAGGATATGGCTGTGCACAGCAAAAATTTCATCTTCCACCTTACTTCTTGGAAGGCAGGCGGTGTACCTTAGTTCCTCTGATAGATAATGTCAATAGAAGTCACGTGGATGCTGATCTTCCATTCTATGCAAGAGAAGAACTAGGTAGTGCTTTGGGGGGCAGTGCCAGGCAGTATCCAGGAGTCTAGCTTTAAACTGAGCTTTATCCCCACTTCAGAGCAATAACATAGTACGAGTCAGCCTTTGGCTTCTCCTCCCCTTTGCTGCAGAGGCATTAAAAGGAGTCTGACCTAATCCTCTCATCCTGGAGGAATTGAAGCAATGCCAGCAATTGCCCCATTTTTAGTGGAAAGGTATGAGCAGGGCCAAATTGAACTTCTACCCCACCATGTTCAATAGGTATTGAGATTCAGTGTTGTTCTTTTTCCACTGGGTTATTCATGGGGCTTAAAGAAAAGCATATTCCCCAATCTGCACCACATTTTAGCATAGCAGCTAAATAAAAATGTCCAGGATATAAATTTAAAAAATCACAAGAACCAGTAAAATCACGACATGGATGAGAATAGCCAGCAACAGATATCAGTACTGAGGTAAATCAGATTTTAGAATTCTGACAAGCAATTTAAACCAGAATGCTTCAGCAAATCAACTTATTTAAATAAATAACTAAAAAAGAAATTTCAGCAAAAAGCTCATGAGCCCAACATGAGAAACGTTTGGGAGCAATGAAAATATTATATATTTTGATTGTTTTATCTCTATTTGTCAGATTTCCCAAACTGTGTAGAATGATTAGTTTTAAGTAAATTATACCTCAATAATGATTTATAAAATGCTTGAGACCAGTTTTCAACCTTGGAGAATCTGGTTTGGTAAGTCAAGGGTCAAATCCAAGCATCTTTTCCTGTTTCCTGTTTCTTTTTTCTTTTAAAATTAATGTCCCAGGTGAATGGCTCTTAGGAATTCATGATTTCTCCAGAGGAATCTAGGGTAGTTGTGAATTTTCCAGAATATAAATCTGTTAGCAATCTGTGCAGATAGAAACTTGTTCTGGTAAATTATGAATTATTAGATAAGTACTTGCAAAATAAGCAGAATACATAATTAGAAAACATTAAGTATATCATCTCTACATGGAAATAATTTTTTAAAATTTTTTTGTTAGTAATGCTATGAAAAATGTATGTGACATCCATCGAAGCTGTAAACAGTGATGGTGTGTTGTTAAAAAATACATGGTTGTATGTTTTTTGCTTTTCACTTAACACATCTTTCTCTCCATTCCCTCTCAAGATGTGTCTTCTTCATGGCAGAATGAATTCTACATTTCTTTTGTGCAAGTTGTTATTTTGGCAGGCATGGTTTTTATCATTGCCTTCCTGGGGTAGTGCTTTCTGTCAACATCCTGTTTTGAAACAGCATCCTTTAAAATACCCTCATCTGCTTTCTTTGCTTTTGAATAATAAATGGCTGAGATTGTCCTTGGGTAGGAAATTTCTCTGAATTCATCAAAGGATTCTCCTGGTCTAGCCAGAGGTCACTCTTCTGGTCTCCAGCCTCCTAAATACTCAAGTGCTGGTCTTTTTTTCTATTGTGTTTCAAAAGAGAGGAGCCACCTGAAGTATCCTCCTAACACCTAGACATCTGGCTTGTATGAAATCTGGTGCCAGATTCAAAGAATGAGTTTCCTTCTAGCATCCAGAGAAATGTTGACAGCTCACTTGACACCAGAGAGAAGACATAGGTGGTCCACACCCCTCATCCCCAGTGTAGTTCTACTTCAGAAAAATGATTTAGTTTATCTCAAAGTTGTGCTGTAGAATGAAAGCATCCTCAAGGATACTTTTTCCAACCTGATGTCTCACTTCGCTAAAATTCATCTGAGTAGGCAAGTCAAACCAACCTGAGTAGGTAAAGAAGTAAGAAGAGATAAGGAGTTTTCATTCTTCCCAAGAACTGGGTTGGAATTGGTCCATCAGTGGGTCAAATCCATGTGTTTTCTTGACCACATTGGAAAACACCGTCTAGAAGGCAGTATTATAACCGTAAAGTTAAAGTGAGACCACTGGGAGAATCCTAAAAGTGATGATGACTTGGGCAGCAGGATGTTCACAGAATGCATCACTCCAAGAAAGCAGTGATGCTAACCATGATGTTGGTAACCGTGAAGTGTAGTTACCGTCATTAGATTACTGATGTTGGAGGAGGTCAGACAAAGTTGTAGCTTCTAATCATGTATTGGTAGGGGAATTATTTGTGAAAGAAGCAGACATTAGGAATCTTCAGTCTGCATTAAGGGGAGATAACCCTTGAAAAATTTTCACTTCCTGTTTATGCTTAGTCATGTCAAGTTTTAGGTGCTATTGTTCAGTAAGGCTGTGTAAAGTTGTTGGAACTATTAGAGTCTTTGTTTACCAGTTTCATGGAGCTCAATGTTAAGAAATAAATACTGGAGATATGGTGCTGTTAAAATTTTTGTCTTTTGTATTAAAGTGATGTACAGTGAAAAGATTGTTCTGTGTCGGTTATAGGAGTATTCTTTACTCATAGGTCCTACGAAGTATGATGCAACTCTGGTCTGACAGTATCATATGGATTTTCCACCTAGGGCAAAGAGGAGAAGGAGGGCCAGATCAGACCATTTGATGCTGTTTTCACAGGTGGCTGGTCACTGTGTGCCTGGTTGTTGTTATTTATAGAGCTGTAAGGGGCTGTAGCTATACACAGGTGTCTGAAAGAATGGCCTGAATGCATGTGTAGTGGGAAAAGTGCAAAGGTGAAATCTAGGGACAAATGGTCACCAGTGAGTGTCATTGCTAGAGTTAACTGACATTCATTAGTAGTTGTTATGATTTTCACTCTGATTTTATTACCATCCCTGAGTGCTTTTGACAGTAAATAAAACAGACCAACAGAATAACACATCTTTTTAAAAAATGTTTTTGTGTTAATAGGACTTTAATCAAGTTGACTTATGTATTGATTTTAATCAAAATTTAAAGCATTATCCACAAAGCTGTAAATTAATTACAATTATATTTCAAAAAGTCTTGATCATTATCATCTCTTCCCTCTCCTTTTGCCCACTGTACTGTTAAGGCACCTGAGATCTAGCAAGGTCACACAGCCAGCTCAGTTTCATAGTTAGCACTGGAACTGGAATAGGAACTGAAATCTAGATCTTGATTCTCTCAGTTTTTCTGCTTGTTTTATCTCTCATATGACTCCAATAAGATTATCTTTTGTAAAAAAAAAAAAGATTATCTTTTGTTACGATGGTTTCTTAAAATTATTTTGTGAGTGAAAAATAATTCTTGTTTTCTTTTTCAATTAATTTTTATTCATACCCTTTTGATATATGTAATGATCACATTCATCATAGGGAATTTGGACCTATACATAATATATTTCATTTTTCTTTTTTTTCCCCAAATCCCTCCCTTTACTTCAACTCTTCTTCCCCTCCTTATTTACAAAAGCTTTCTTTACATTATTTCCTTCTGTTCTCTTTTTCCCCTTTTTCCTTCCTTTCCTTTCTTCCCTTTCTTGTTTCCCTTCCCATTTTAACATTTTCTTCCTACTTCCCAGTATCGAGCAATCATTTTGATCCTTAGTTACACATTCAGTTTCTCATATGAAAGAAACAATGCAATATTTAAACATGTGTGTCTGACTTATTTCAACTAACAGTATGCTTGCTTTATTTAAAAGTCTTGTTTTATTCCTTAAATTGAAAAAAAAGTTACAAACAAGATCCTACAAGTAATACTTTGTCCACTGCCAACAATTTGAGGAATATTGATATGTCCTCTTGGAAGAGAAAGGGGGCTTCTGTAGATACTGTAGATACTGGGTCCAGGCAGGAGCAGCTGCCTGTGAAGGCAGTGGGTACTGTGAATTACAATTTTGCCTTGTCTTCAGTCTTAGAGACAACTCTCCTAAGAATATTCTTCTGTCTACCTTCAGCAGCTTGTTTGAAGAACACTAGAATAATTGTTTAAAGTTTTGCTAGATGATTATTTGCACCGAACCTACAAGTATCTCTACAAGAGTATTTTCAGTCTCTTGAAAATGGTTTCACCAGATTATTTGTAATCTAAACTCATTGTAGGCTGTATTGGCTGGATTTTGCTTGCTCATTTTTCTCCCTTTCCCATCCTACTTATTTCAGAGGTCACCTAACAAGTTCTGGAGAGGGAGAGTCTTACTCTAGCTAACCCTCTGTAGCTGCTGGAACAAAACCCTTTGGGTCACTGGTTTTCAGGTGACCAAGGTATGGCATGAAGGCTTGAAGGTTGGTTTGCTACTTGATTGATTTAAGTACCTTATATTTATTCAAAATATAGGGTACTGAATACTGCCTCTGTGAGTAGAAGTTTAGTAGTTCTAAAGAGATGCACCCGGGTTTAGAACTTTGATTTCACTGTGATATGATGTCATTCAGTCTTAATGATTTTTGCATGGTCCCCACCATCAAAAGATGAATTTTAGTCTGCAGTGATTGTAGGTTTTCAGTCCTACAGTTGTCAGTTATTTACCTTATAAATACTTTAAACCCCAGGTACTTTTTGCTGAGGAGGTTGACAGATTATATTCTTGGCTCCCTCCCTCTTGTGTGTGTACCCAGGGACTGAAAGATAATTTTCTTTTTGATTTTAAGAAAAGGTAAATATGGCAGAAAGTTTGCCATTTAAAAAATCATGCATTATGTTAAAACTCTTACGGAGTGGGAGTGTCCTTTTTGGAGAAAGAGCAATATGATTGGTTGCCTCATATTTGGGGAATTAATTAGGATCAGCTGTGTGGGAGCTGTCACTTGGTGCCTTACAAGATTAAGTCTCTTTTTTGAAATGGCTTTGTTAAGTCTCTAGGAATTATTTAAATACTCTGTAAACATTTATTTCTCAGTAAGATTCTAGTTGATTGGATTTGTTGTGTGTCAGCATTGACTTAGACTTCACTCCCTGCCCGGGGCTTTACCATTTATCCATATCCACATCCATGTGCAGGGCAATCTCTTTGACCTCTTGAGAAGATGTTGCTCATCTTTCTCATCTCTTTTCCTTATTTTGTTTATTCCACTTCTCACAAAACCTGCTGTGACTTGAAGTGCAGCTGCTGAGTGCTCTTTCTTTTGTTCCATTGAGAATCTGTTTATGATATGTGTTAACCTTTGGAAATTAGATCATTCACTTTAGATGAAAAGAATGATTTTACAGCTGAGACTGTTAGAAGTCAGTTCAGGAGGTAACGGGCCCATGGTTATTTTAGACAGAGTTTCTACTCTGGTCCTTATAACCATACGGTTTATACCACACTGGACACTAGGCGTTTAAGTAGATGCTTGTTCTCCAGTTAATAGAGTGATTCTCAGTTGGGAAATTTCCTGTTGGGATTCAATTTTCTTGGCTGCTGCTGTTGTGCTCACACTGGTTTTTCAGTATGTTTCCAGGCTCTTGAATCTTTTCCAAGCAGGAGAGATGGCAGAATGCTTTGCCTTACTTGTCTTCTCTAGGATATTCCATGGCTGTTAGAGAAGGACTTTCTATAAAATAAAAAAAAAAAGGCAAAAGAAAGAAGCATGCCTGTGGCATAAAGATGCTGTTAGCAAGCTTGAGGCATAACAGAGAGATTGGTCCTAAGAGTAACATTTACTGCCTTTCTGCTCTTGAACTTTTTTTCCCTTTCTTTTGCCTGTTTCTGAGGTCTAGAATTTATGTTGAATTTAAGAATGGACTGTTTATGATCATTTGAATATGTAAGACCATTCAGCAGGGAATACATGTACAGACTGAGGTGTCTCTTAAAGCCAATTTGTTTTATAAGTCAATTGAAATAATTTCTTGAGTCAGTAATGCACTTTTACTTCAGATTCTCTACTTGGATTTATGTATTCATCTCCTGTTTTACCAAGTGATTTGCTTTTATTATCCTGCTAAGAGAGCTCATCCCACTCTCCAACCTTTAACTGCGAGCCTCAAACACTCAAACATATTTTCATTGTGACTCTGCCTTAAAGTACCTCCTCATGGCATCCAGTGGCAGCTACACAAACTTGCAGAGCCTTGGATTCCAGTAAAATTTCGAGCCTGCATTGTCAAGCTATTGCAGAAAGGATTACCTGGCTCTTCAACTTAGTTCTGGAGAGACTCATTCAGATGAATGGGTGAAATTCCTATGGGAAATTACTCAGCTGTCAGTTGGAGAAGTCTAAAACTTGGTATGATTTTTTTTTCCTGTACCAATTTTAAATACCCACCCAAAGGAAATATTGCCCCCCCGCAATCTGCCGTCCCATATAACTCCAGAGTCCAGCTATTCTTCTGCAGCAGAATAAGGGGATAAATGGAACCCATTTTCGGTTATGCAGGACTACATTAAGTTAGAGTCTTCTGGTTGCTTTTGGCCTTCCTCAGTGGGTTCTAATGCTGTTTTTCTTTGTGACCTAATGGGCCTCTGACCTTGACTGAAGGTCCCTCTTATTTTAGGCTCTAAGAGGTGGCATATTTTGATTTCACATATTTCTTATTTGTTTAAGTGGAAATGAGTAGCTGGTTGATCCTGAACAGTGGCAAGGGGGAACTGGGGAGTTGTTTTTAAATGCAGAGGAAGATACAGATATGTGTAGGCAGTGCATGCATAACACTGATACCTGAGAGAATAGGAGGTTGTCTTCTGTGATTCTCGCATAACTAGAGAGGAGACATGTGGCTTGTAGTGTTGAACTTCAGTGTTAAATCAATATTCCACTCTTTTATCACTTATTTCTTAATTAACTTCACAAATAGTTCTTGTGTGGCTATGTTCTAGGTACTAAAGATATAACAGTAAACTAATAAAAAAGGTTCTTGCCTTTATTGTTAGCGTTTTTGGCGCAATAAAAGAGCAAAAATATAAAAGTAAAAAGTAGCCTTTATTCCAAAGATGTGGAGAAGAATCCACAACCAAAAGCGGTCTGGCTTCCTCTGACTGGTACATGGGGTATGGGATATACATATAACCTCTGACCAGGGTGGTGCTTAGGGCCGGCATTGATGACACTCAAGGAGCTGATTAGAACTTTTTTCTTGTGCACTGGGAAAGGAAAAAGGAAGTTGTAACAGGGGAAGGAGGAAGTGACCTCAAGGTAAACATCCCCTGATTCAGCCTTTCACCGCTATAATGTCCTATAATTTATTCTAGGGCAAAACCCACCTATGATGTGTAGACTCACTGAGGGATTGCTGCTGAAGACAGATTTACAGTAATGGTGGTGGTAATGAATATTATGAAAGGGAGAAAAAGAGCAAAGGAAGAGAATACAATGAGGAGCTATTTTAGTTACTTTACTCTCATTGCTGAGACAATGAAAGACAAAATACCCAGCACCCACAAATTAAGGGAGGAAAGGCTCATAGTTTGTAAAAGTTTTAGTTACCATCTAAGGTAGGGTAATTTCACAGAAGAGAAAACTTCATGGTGGCCAGAAGGTAGCAAAACAAACCTTAACAGCCAGTACATTTCTGCCCTTTTATCTTATCCAGGCTACTTAGGGTGAGTAACACTTTCACCCTTGATTTTAGTGCCCTTGATTCATTATGTTATGAATCAATTCCAGCATCACTCTAGATCTTACCATTTCTGAAAAAGCCCCATCTATGACCACATGAGAGTTTTGGGCGGGGGCATTTAAACATAGTCTGTAATAGGAGCTATTTGAGTAAGTGTAGTCAGTCATGAAGGCCTCCTTGTAAATGACCACAAGGTAAATAGTGACCATTAAAATAAGGAACTTTTATTACCTAAAATATTTAGAATATTTCAGTTGTTAAGACTATTGTGAAATGTTACCATGCATAAAGATTTAAAACATTTTCTCTCTTCAATGTGGAAAGTTTCCCAAGGAGATATCACTTTTTTTCAGTGGAAATTGTCTTATAAGTAGCCAGCATCACATTTTATTTTTCCATTGTAAATTGGGTTAAGGTATTCTTATGGTTGACAGGCTTACCTTTTATCCTCTGTGTGATCCAGTGGTTCCCAATGACTTCAAACAGATATTTAACAGTTTTTATTATTGTTTTTAACAGTAGTGAGATGCTTTTAGGAGTTACAATTCCTCTACAAAGCCAAAGAGAATAATAAACAATGTATAAAGAATCTCTTCTACACAGAGGAGTGCCAATGGCTATAGATATAACTCAGTTCCTGTTTGTCAGTATAATCCAGTATAGTAGCTTTTCACTGTCAGAGTGGAGTGGTGTGGTGTAGTTCTCTGGATTGCTGTGATAAACAGGAGTTATTGTCAGTGGATTCTATGAAAGGACAGTATTATATGAAAAGAGAACTACACACATTTGTCATGGCCCTACTATATGCTAAGTTCTTTATTGTTGGATCACATACTAATTATATCTATTCCACAAGACATTGTGGTTTCAAAAACATTTCTCAGTCCATTAGTGGGTAATGACCAGCATTAAAAGGTAGAATCAAATAGATCATATTGGGGAGTACCACACTTATCAAGAGTGCATGTTATTTGAAAGAATTTCTGATTAAACTGGTCATGATGGCGTATACCCGTAATTATACATACTTAGAAGGCAGAGAGAGGAGGATTACAAATTCGAGATCAGCCTGGGCAACTTAGTAAAGTCTTGTTTAAAATAAAAATAAAAAAAGCTGGGAATATATCTCAGCAGTAGAGTACTTGCCTGCACAATAGAGCACTTGTGTGTATGTGGCCCTGGGTACAATTGCCAGTAATACAAAGGAAAAAAAGTTTTACAAATGGATGTCTATACGACACACTGTTTTGTGTGTGGATGTGGGCATGAGCCCTATATAGTAATGTCAGATCCTGAGAATAGTTTTTATTATGTGTTCTGTTCTAAAATGTTTCAAAAATCTAAGTAACATTTTACAGATGAAGAAACTGTGACTCAGAAGTTAAGGACACTGCTTATGATTAGAGATAGAAGTTGACCTCAGCTTTTTTTAGCTTTCTACATTTGATTCAGGACACTACAGTTAAACCTTTTGTTTTGTTTTGTTTTGTTTTTAAGACTTTCCATTTGTAATGATTTTTTCAAGATATAGCTCTTCACAGAAATACCTGAACATTAATTATCCTGAATTGAGAGGCAGAGATGTGTCCCCAGATTATCAGGTTTAAGCTTGACTAGTTTCTCAAACCATCTCTATGTGGTCTGTTTCAGATGAGATTGGGCGCGTTCAGGGTGGTATGGCCATAGACTACATGGTCTGTTTCAGAAAGGAAAATAAAGATGAAACTATCCATGTCTTTTTGACAAACAAGAAAGTCTAGAACTTCTTTTCCTATTACAGAAAGACATCCTGGTTTTACAAAAGTGGAGAAATTAACTTGAAGTAGTATTGGAAACTAAACCATTCGAGAAAAACCTTGTTTGATGAGATTGTTGTTGGGAGCAAAAGGAGCAAAGGCTGTTGGAACAAAGGCCTCTGCTATCCTCTGTAAAATGGTTTGGTTTCAGTCAGTTTGTGTATTTTAAAATACACTTCACTACCATTTGTTGTTGTATTCTCATTATAATATTTGGTTACCCATTTTATCTGCTTTCTCAACCTCTTGGGAATAAGGTGAAAGTTTCACTCCTTATTTGGGAAGTTATTTTGGCCTTAAAGGGCAGACATTTTAGAGGCATTATTTTCCCTGGCTAGTGCTCACTTCGACAGCACATATACTAAAATATTTTCCCTGGCTTTCCTTCCATCTTGCCAGTGATTATTCCTGAGTAAATTCCTGATCCATTCAAGTAGCTTTTTCTTTTTAGCACAAAAGAAATTATTCTTGTTGAAGATGCCAGAAAAATACAGAGAAAACCTTCTCCCTTATCATCATCTCTCTAATACTTTTCTATCTTGCCCTATCCCAAAACCCAATAAAAAGTGGCTTTTTTTCTCAAGGTCCCATAGGAGTGTATTGTATGACAGTTGTCTCTAGCTCTCAGGATTGTTAATGACTTCCTTTCGCTGTCTCTTAATAATTGATAGAAGAGACAGCTGTGAAGAGACATTTCCCCCAGCTTGTAGGCTCATTAATATCAGCCCTGTGAACGATGGTACAAAGCTATAAGGTGGAAGTTAACTTTTGCAAAAGTAGGTGGGTTAGGGAAAAATAAAAATGGAATTTTAGGGGAACAGCAGCTACATCATATCAGAGACTAGTCTTGGAGTTTATGAGGTTTGAGCAGGTTTCAGTTTAAAGAAACTTTATCAGAAAAGTTCAAGTATAATGATATAAACTAAGAAGTGATTATTCACTTTGCAAAGTCTGTATAGTAGGGTTCCTCTGGTATTGTGTGAAGTTTAAACTGTATAGGACACTAGATTTCAGTGCAACTCTCCAAAGACAAAAACATTTTAAATAAGAGAAATGCCTTTGGAACTAAGTGGGAAGATTTCTTAAAAAAGTCAGCCTTTGTTATTTGGCCATTATTCATAATTTTTGTGTAATCCCAAGTTATCTTGAAGCAGTTCTTAACAAAGATGCTTCTTAACACCAGAAAGGAATGACTAAAAACTTGCATGAATTAGGAGAATCACCTGGGAAACAGATATTCAGATTAGCTGACCAGTTCTACTCAGATTCCTGTAGCACTTAAGGCAATGGAGGAAATTATAGGGCACTTGCTTATCATTTTTTAAGAACAGAAAACACCAGTTTCCACAGAAAATGCACTGTTTTAAAACTAAATTGTTAAAGAAATTTTTGGAAGTCTTCAGGTAAAGATGCTAGCCATCTGCAAGTTTTGGGGAAGTTCAGAGATTTTTGTGAGAATGACTTTTTGGTGTTTACTCTACAAACATGAAGGATACATCATTGAGACCACTTTAACAGTGCAGCTGAACTTTTCAGGATTGCTTCTGTGTCTTTGTCTGTGTCTGTGTGTGTCTCTCTGTCTGTGTGTGTGTGTGTGTGTGTGTGTGTGTGTGTGTGTGTTTTACATCTTGTATCTGAAAACCACATCAGGTAATCTCAATTAAAGTACTGGTTTTCAAACCTTGATGCAAGTTAGAATTACCTGGTAGCATTTTAAAAAAATCCACTCCCAAGTTGCTTCTCAAACCAATTAAGTCAAAATCTATCATAGTGGGCCTTAGGCATCAGCATTTTGTGAAACTGATTCCAAAGGTTCACCAAGTTTGAGTTAATGTATTAGATGATCTTTAGTGTTAATTATCTTAACTGGATTTCTCAAAGGGGTAGTTAAGTACTAGGGTGCTGATACTTCAAGTTGTTAATTTAAGAAAGTCCCTGCAGTTTCCATTAACATTCCCTTAGGAACAGTGAGACTTGTACTTTTGCTGAGATTTGGGGCCACTGTACTTTTCTTGGTGGTGTTAGAACCAAAGTAGTCATTAAGCTTAGGATAAAATATTAGCACACCTCATTATGGTTGTTAGAGACTCTAGGACATTGGATGAAGTAGGGAATAGACTTCTCCATAGCCCAAGATCACATTTTTACTGGTATAGTAAGATAATTCTTCAACTTAGAAATTTTTTTCCTGGCCCTAGAAGGGCTGTTGTTTTGAAAATGCCATTGTCTTTCTAGCAAGACTGAAAGATGTTTACACACTCCCTAGTTCCTCTTTTGGAGGTTTTTTCTTCTTAAAGTTTTGATTTAACACATACAGTAGGGCTGTATTTTGTATGTCTCACTTCCAGGCAACCTGAGTCACTGGTGGTACATGTATGCCTGTCCCTTTGGGCAGTTTATACTACTGATGATACAAATGGGTCTAATCACATTTGTCAGTCTTTTTACTAATAAAGTTAAGAAGTTGCCCAATGGGACAGTCATTCTTATAAAACTAGTGGTTCAAATCAGTGAGAGTGTGTTAATGTCTGAACTCTCTGACCCTTGCAAATTTGATACATGTTAGTGATTAAGATTTGTTTAAATGAATTGTTTTATTTTTCAGTTTGGAAGAACTGAGTCCATCTCAATGTTCTGACATAGCAGACAGTCATTATGTTATGCAATCTGTGTTTTGTCACAGTCCAAATTTTGCTTCTGTGGATACACATTATGTAGGATAATGGGAATGGTGTATTAGGTGGGTAAGTGTGTGCATGTGAAGGGGGAGTTAAGGGAGAGGACAGAGGGAAGGACAAGAAGGAAGGGAGGAGAAAAAAATGTGAATAAAAATTAATCATGATCTGAATCATAGTGGAAGTATATGGTAGGAGGTATATGGCAGTGTTGTTCTGATTAAGAGCCACTTTCTGGTTCTGTGACTTTGGTAAGCTATAATCTCTGCTCTTCGGTTTTCTGTCCAGAAACATCATGATTCCTGCCTTTGGAACTGTTTTGAAGATTAAATGAGATTGTCCCTAAAGCTCTTAGTGCCTAGTACATAGCATATTTAAGTATTTATTAGATCATGGAATCAACATGTACTATTAAGAATATTCTTAAACTATAAGATTGTGATGATACATTCAAAGAGGAGGTTAATTGGGATGCTTAAACACCCTTAAAATTTTCTTTGTTTTGTTTGCCCAGGAAGTTCTTCATGCTGTGCTGCTGAGTTGGAAATGCTTGTCTGAAGACTGAACTGGTTCTGTCTTCACATAACTAAAACTCACAATATTCTCTCTCTAGCCTTATTTCTGCCTTCTGTCTCTTCAGTTGAATTCTTGTCTTTACTAATCTGAACCCACTTCATTTTTCCAATGCTATTGAATAGAGATCTGTGTGAGCCTGATTTTGACAAGAGAATGAACTCAGTTTATGATGCCATATTGCAATTTATATAACTCAACCTTAATTATGCTTTAAAAAAATAGCCCTAAGTTGCTGACATCTTGTCATCTGCCCTGACTCCTAAATCTTCCTATGCTTCTTTCACTGAGATGCCTTTATGTAGTTTGCATTTAGTGTGCCTGGCAAGTGACTTCTGGTAAAGCTGTGTGTTTCCCCTTGAGTAGCATGGGTGATGATGACAGCAACAATGCCGCTATTGTGTCCAAAGATTTGGGGCTGTAATTTCATAATGAAATTGAAAAACATGAGATACAAAACCTGAAAACAGCAGAGTAATTGTATTTAAGTATCACAAATCATCTCCCTGTGGTTTGTTAGGTGTTTGAGATTTGGCCCCTCTCTGTGGAGTGCTGTCATGTCATTTCATGTGTCTGCAAAATTGAAGGCTTCTAATTTATGGCAAAAATGTGGGGATTGCCTTCTTTTAATGGGAAGGTGATAAGAATGGTATTGAAATTGAAGGAGCTGGTTTGCTTTATTGACCAGAGTCAAAAAGAGAGGTTGTAGAACAGCTGCCAAGGTAAAGAAATATGTGGGTCTTTTCATAGTTTAATTCCCTGATACTTAGACCTGACTACAGCCTTTCCTTTTAGCACCTAAGTGACACAAGCTAATGTGGGAAATTCTCTGGATGTTCAGCAAATAGTACAGATGCAAAAGGGTGACCCTTGAGGCAGGGTTTCTTGTGCAGATAACTTACCTGGATTTGTTCCCCAAGGTGAGTAGTGCCTAAACTGGCCCATTTCCACTCATTGCCTGGGAATTTGCATGCGACATGCATGGTCTTTTGTTACACTGAATTTTTGTGGAGTGAAGATTGGAGAAGGTGATAGTGGTGGTAGCTGGCAAATATTCCCATGGGACAGAGAGTTAGGATTGAGGTACAGGGTTATTACTTAATATGAAGTTAGAATGGAAAGTAGTTTAAGGCTACCGATATTTCCTGTTTTATTTCTCAAAACCATCAGATCTAAAATGGTGATAGAAGAAAGCTGTGAAAGAGATAATTATTCTTGTCAGTCATTTACTGATTATCTCAAGCGCATTTACTTTTGGTTACTATCTTTAAACTTCACAGTGGACACTGGTATAAAATGCATACTGTTTCTGTGTGTGTACACTGACTCTCATCTTGAAGTAATTTCTCTAGATACAGGTCCCATAGATTAGCCTTCTTTAACAAAGCCTTTCTCTCTTTTTTTTTAATTTAAAGAGAAAAAAACAGAAAAAGGATAGAAATATTACAGAATTTCAAGAAAAGAAGATAAACAGTAAGAAATCATTAGTTGATAAATTATATATTGTTCTTTTAGAAATAGTTTTTCAAGTTACAGAATTAAAGCACACACAGTGGACATTCAAGCAGTGAGAGTGCAAACAGATCTGTTCAACAATCCAACAAGAACCTAGAAATATGGTCATCAATCCCACACACCTAAACATATATGCAGCTTTATCTTTTATAGTGCTTCCTATTTCCTCTTTTTTACAATAGCAATTATACATTTTTAAAAGTTTATTTAAAGAGAAGAAAAAAAAGCAAAACAGAAAAAAGGGTAGCAACAATACAGAATTCTAAAAGAAAGAAAAAAAAGAAGGAAAATGAGAAAAAACCTCACCAAGAAAGCACTAGTTTATAAATTACATATTGTCATCTTGGATGAGTTGTTCAAGTTACAAAGTTAAAGGGTACATTGTAGACATTCAAACAGTCAGACTACAAACAGTTATACTGAAAGTTCCAACAAAGAATCAGCAATATGGTCATCTATTTTACACACTCAAACATACATGCAAGTATATCCCTTAGAACACTTTCTTTTCCTCTTTTTTACAATAGCAATTACACATTTTGGTTTTATTACACTTGTAGTTGTTATTTACTTTTTACACTAGAGATACAATATGATATTTATAAACATGATTCTTATTTATTTCACTAATGAGGATAGTCTCAAGTTGTCTCCATTTACCTATGAAGGCCTCACGATCATCTTTTTTATAGCTGAGTAATATTCCATTGTATAAAAATGCCACATCTTTTTCATCCACTCTGCAGTAGCTGGGCATCTGGGTTGTTTCCAGGACTTAGCTATCACAAATTGTGCAGCTATAAACATGGGTGTATATATATCACTGTGATATGAACTTTTCAGTTCTTCTGGGAAAATACCCAGGAGGGGGATAGCTGGATTGAATGGGGCTTCCAATCCTAGTCTTCTGAGAATTCTCCATATAGATTTCCATAATGGTTGCACCAGACTACATTCCCACCAACAGTGGAGCAGTGTTCCTTTTTCCCCGCAGCCTGGCCAACATTTGTTATCAGTTGATTTCTTGATGGCAGCTATTCTTTCCCGAGTGAGGTGGAATCTCAATGTTTTAATTTGCATTTCTCAAATGACCAATGATGGTGAACATTTCTTCATGTATTTATTTGCCATTTGTATATCTTTCTTTGTGAACTGTGTGTTCATCTCAGATGCCCATTTTTGGAGAGGGTCTTTGAATTTGGGGGGCTTGATGTTTCTCAATTCTTTATATATTCTGGACACAAGTCCTTTGTCTGAGGGGTTGCTGGCTAAAATTCTTTCCCACTCTGTGGGTTTTCTTTTCACTCTGTTGGTGATTTCCTTAGAAGTGCAGAAACTTTTCAATAATATGAGGTCCCATTTGTTGATTCTTTGAAGTGTTTCCTGTGCAGTTTGCGTTTTGTTCATGAATTCTCTGCCTACCCCTATGTCTCCAAGACTTCTACCTACCTTGTCTTCCAGTAGATTTAGTGTTTCTGTTTTAATATTTAGGTCTTTGATCCATTTAGACTTTAGTTTTGCACATGGTGATAAAGCCTTTCTTCTTGATTCTCTGGGAATTTGTAAAGCTGAGTGTCTAAATTGCCTTAAGCATTGTTAATGAAAGTGTGGTCTGCTAGTAACCAGTTTGAAAATACTGGGGAGCTTCAGCCCCAGGCCTCATCAGCATGTCCTACCTAGAGATATTCTCCTTCAGTAAATGGGCATAGAAAGAATTAATGGCTTAGAAATCTGCATTTTTTACAAGTCCTAAATATTATTATACTTAAGAAATGTTGGGTACACTGCCTTAGGGCCTTCTCTCTTAGGAACAGGACTGCTACTCTGGATGTGTTTTTTAAAGATTTTCTCTGTGAGAATGTGAACCTATTGTTCAGTCCTATAGCTAAGCTTGTTACACATCATGGGTGAAAATCACGTGTAAAGTATCTAGTATGATTAATCCTGCTTCCTCTGGATGTTAGGAAAGATAGACTTTAACTGCTTTACTTCCCCTCAGCAGGCTGCAAATTAAGAAGAAATTCCAAGTCCAGTGTTTTTACTCAAGTCTTGCTAGGGAAGAGGTGGCCTGCCTCCAGCAGTAAACTTGCATCTATCTAGGACCTACAGTACTTTCCGTTTCTGTAGAAAGTCCATTGAAAATTCTATCACTATTCTTATTTTGTCATTTTAATGTATATGAAAATATTAATTCAATTAAATTCATCAAATATTTATTATCAGCTGAGGCTGAAGTTTGTATCTGGAGAACAACATGGTTTCTTGCCTGTGTTTGAGAGGTTGAATTCTAATGATTCAGGTAGTCTTGACACAGATCTGTGATAAACATATAATAATATCTTCCAAAAAGTGAAGGTTATGCAAACTCCTATAGGAATGTCAGGGTGAGATTAATTAATTCAGGTCAGGCACAAGGCTCTTCTTGGGGGAATTGGCTTTAGACCAGATCCATGGCAGCATCTGTCAACTGTGGTCGTGCTTTAGAATCATCTAGAGAAGTTCTTAAAAACCCAGATATCCAGACCAAGTCCTAGAGCAGTCATCTAATTTTCTGGAGTTCAGACACAGGCATTAGTATTTTTTTAAAAGCTCTATGCATGATTTTAACATGTAGCCATGTTAAAATCCAGTGATACCGAAGGAAGAATAAACTGTCACTTAGATGAAGGATGAGCAGAGAAGGAAAGGCATTTCAAGTTTGAGACAACACCATGGGCAAAGCTGTTGGGGCAGCCAAGTGAAAGCTGTAGTTGGAGAATGTTGATCAAAGGAGTGTGATTAAAACAAAGTAGAATGAATGTGGAGGGAAAATTAAGCTGATAAAATAGGAGTGAATTAAAATGTTGCGCCAAGAAATTGGGAGGCATTTTGTTTTTGCGTTGTTCTGAGAACCCTTTTTTCCCACCTCATGCTAAAATAGGAATCAAGGTCTGTAGAACCTTTTGCTTGCTTAAGGTAAGAGTAAGGCAGGGCAGACAGGAGGAGATATATCCAATTCTCTTTGCTAGCTTCTTTGTCTTAAGCTTGCACCATGCTTAAAACTTTTTCTTGGCATTTCTTCTTCTTTGATATTTTTCTTTTCCAAAACAAACTGAAGGTAAGAGAATATTGATGTGTCTCCTCTTTTTGCTGGGCTTCTGTGATGATGATGTGTGAGAGCTGCCTTACATATTGGGGACAGATGTTTGTAAGTAAAAGCATGTTTTTGTGTTCTTGCACTTTGTCCATTTTGTGTCTGAACCTGTGAGGGACTGGCACTTTATTAACTTATTGCTATTTCTGGGATGTTAATTTGCAGGTGCTATAAATATGCATGGTTCATATACTTCATTTATTTTTTTTTTCCCTTGAAGCCTCTCATCTTTATTAGGCACTTTTGTCTATTTGCTGCTTGTATTTTTTTATGTCACATTTTGATAGTAACAGTAAAGGTAAAGCTACTCAATTATGCAAGTTTTTCTGTGAATTGGGAAGCTGAAACTGTGATACCCACGGGGAAGGTGACTTATGAATATTTTCTCTCTGTTAGATATAGAAGAACCAGGACAGTTCTGGAGGAAGTTTATTTTCCTCCATTACTAATATGGACACTCTACATTCACAGAGATAAACCTTAAGATAATTCATAAAGTAGTGCCATCCACATATTCATTCATTTTTTTTTTCATTCACCCACCTTTCTTCCACCCTTTCATCTAGCTATTCCTTTACAGAAGGCAGTCCAGTATAGTAGTTAAGACCCTGAAGCCAGCCTGTCTGCGTTCAAATGGTGGCTCTTGCAATTTAAAATCTTACATTTGTTCATCTTTAAAGATACTAATAGTAACAACCTTACAGAGTTGTGATAATTTAGGGATTAATGTAGTTAAGAGTGCTAAGAAAATGCCTGGACATAGGAAACTCTAATTTTCTTGTTGCTGTAATTTTACTGTTGTCTAATATTAATTATTGCAAGGAATTGTATTGACTGGGCCCATTTGTTTCTGGCTTTATGCACTCAGAATTTATAGAGGAGGAAAGGGTTTGAAAGCAGGGTGAAGGTAAATCATAGAGGGCCTTATCTCCAGGTTTTAGAATTATAGAAAGTGAGAAGTCCTTCAGCTTTTGGTCTTGGTAAGAGATATGAATCAGAAAACTAATTTTATAATCTTGTGCAAAATAAATCATTAGCAGAACTAGAATAGTAGAGAATATTTTAATACCTGAAAGCACAATAAAACTAAGAAATGAATGAAAGTGCTGTAGTAGCAACATAAGTAGATACTAGCAGTTGGATATAAAAAGTTTGTTCTATACATAGATTCCACTTGGCTTCAGAAGGAAAGATTGGAATTAATTAGAAGTTGAAAATTTCTTTGTGAATTAATCTTCTCTGCCTCCATCCTTGATAAGAGAGCTTGTTGTGTTCATATCATTATTGGCTATGGAAGAAAAAAGGACTACTAGCAGAACAAGGAGCTCAGGTCATTTTGTTCTTTGCTTTTGTATGGCTCATTAGCAGGAGGACCAATTAGCTCTTGAAGCATTCCTGCCTGTTCTTTTTCCTCCTAATTTTTCTGTGGAGTTGGATTCATGCACAAAGTTACTTTGATTAAAAAATGAATTTATGCAGTTGCCTATAATCCCTGGTACTTGGAAGGTTGAGGCAAGAGGATTGTGAGTTGGACACCAGCCTGGAAAATGTAGAATCTGTCTCAAAACAAATTTTTAAGAAAGGTCTGAGGGTGTATCTCACTGCAAGTTCCTGGGTACAATCTGCAGTGAAGAAAAGAGAACAGGAGAAGGAGGAAAAGGAAGAGAAGTTAAGTTTATGGCAACAAATTGGAGCATTACTTTGAGAGGGCTTGGCAAGCTTTGATTATAAAGGATTCTATGATGAGTTGAGGACAGACTTTCTGGAGGTTTCTCAAATTTCAGAGAATGATAACTTAAGTTTTTACTTCCTGTTCTTATCTCATCTTCAACAATCAGTATACAGTGTGTTGTGAAATCATGTAGCTTAACTGAAAATAGATGGTGTAGAGCAAAAATAGATGATAAGAGACTGCATGGTTCTCCAGTCTTTCCCGGAGTTGGACAGTTTTGTGGCATGGTCTGGAAGAAGATAAATCTTTATGGCCCAATTTTACTAAAATGATTAATTGTGGGGTTAGTGCATACAGATTTGCAGGGTGGCTGAAAAGAAATGCAGTTCTGTCATTTTCAGTTGCAGAATATAACTTCAGCCAGGACAATTGCCTAGCAGAAATTTTTTTGAAGATTGACTTTCATGCATAATTACAAGACTGAATAATTAAAACACACACACACACACATATATATATATATATATATATATATATATATGATTTTTTTTTTAGAAATTCTGATGGTGTGACTATTTCTTTGTGATCTCATGCTTCCACTAATTCTGATTTCAGTATCTTTTTGTTTGACACTATAACTTGATTCAATCTAGATTAGTTCCAGTGTGCTCCTTAATTCTTGACTTAGCTGTGGGCCAGAGAAATATGAAGTGTTTTTATTGAGAGGGTACAATGTAATTGCATGTGGAGAGTGAACAGTGCAGTGGATACTGGCTCATTTTGCCCCAATTTTCCACTTTAGAGGAAGACATGGCTAAGCTTCAACCTTCGGCTTAGCTTACTGTTCTCCCACCTGACCATTGAGAATGTAAGCATTTTAGGAAGGTATTCTAGAGCCTGGAGAATTGGGGGTGGTTAAAGTTACCCAGAGTCTAGCTACCCCTGTCGTCTTGTCTGGGAATCAGTGATTCTCACGTTGCTAAGTGCCTAAATATTATCTGGAAGTGTTACATTTTCTTTATCCAAAAGGATAAGGTCAGATTCAGTTTGAGAAACTTCCCTTTGGGCAGACTTAGGTACAAATCCAAATGTGATCATGGATTTATGTGCTCTCACAGGGCCCACTAGGAAGGTAGTGGGTTCCCCATGGAAAAATGTGAAGTTTTTGCCTACATTTTTGTTCTTTTAAATTCACACTAAAGGGAATTTTAGATAGGCAGTAAAGTGTGAAGGGAGCTCACCTATTTACAGGTCCGGAGAGACAAAAGTAGTTCTACTTGGAAGCCCCTGGGGATTTCTGGTGTTCCAAAAGATCTTGCTCTGAAATGGGCTCTTGACAGCTTCATTGATAGTCATACTATGATCAGCTTCATTAATAGTCACACTATGATTGCTACTGACTTTATTATTTAAGATGCTCATAATTTTCTTTTCTAATACCTTAAGATTTTGTCTTTGTCAGCTTCTTAAATTTAAAATAAAAGAAATAGAGGGAGGCAAAACACATCCCAGACATTTTTTTCAAGGTTACAAAAGTAAACTGTATTTGAGAACAGTTAATGAACTTTATTATTTTCAGACAGCTGGGCCTTTAGTGTCTTAAAAAGTCTCTTTAATTTACAGTGGAAGAGAATAGTGTAAAAGAGGGGGCCATGCTCTGTGTATCAGGAAACTGCTGTGTCACCAGCTATCTGCAGCTTCTTGGGCAGAGCCTGTTTCCATTTTGAAGCTTTTCCCTATCTGTAAAGTGTGTGGCACTGAAGCTCTTTGAGCTTTAGTGTTTTATGGTCCCACTCTAGGGCACTTTGTCTGCACAGTAGACCTTTCCCATACCTTGCTGATATATTTTAAAGTTGGCAGGATAGCATGTACCACCTATCTCTGACTTCCTCAGGGTACATCTGAATCAGTGTTTTATAAAACTGTAGTATGCTAGTTGTTGAAGGAACTGAAGAAAACATGAGGCTCACCCTTTCACTCCTTTTGCAGATGAGAAAGATGATATCCTAAGTAATGTTCTGTAAAGGCTGAATTATAATTTAGGTTCTTAAGATTTTCAGTCTTTAAAGAAACATTGCATCCCCTTTACCAAGCTATTACTTTTTTAGTGTTCCATGTTACTTCCATTTTCCTAGGATACTAGAGTGTGTTCAGTTGTACTTTTGGGCAAAAGTGCTTCTAACTGTAATGTCCAAAAATTTTTCTTTCAAATTATATACTCCTTTAAGAAGAATTTTATCTTGCAGTGCCATGATGTTTTGTTCAGTTTACTGGTATAGATGTATGTTAGAAATGTGAGAGAAAAGAAAAACCTTGCATATAATTTCATTGCTTCTGCCAGTAAGAGAGTAGTATAGATAGTCATAAAAAATTAAAAATATAAGTACTATGCCCCAGCAATGCCACTTCTGGGTATATGTCTGTAGCAAACAAAATCAGTATCTTAGAAAATATCTACATTCCTGTGTTCATTACACAATTATTCATAATAGCCACGCAATGGAAATAACCTGGCAATGTTCCTGGAGTGTGTTACAGTTTTCTTTCTGATACTTTCCATTTGCTTTTGTTCCTTTTGTCTATCGTATTTCCAACACCCTTACATTTTTCCTAGACAATTCCTACTTATCTTTTAGACAAATCCAAATAAATGACACTTTAAAGATAATAAAAATTTAGTTGACAACTAATTTTGTATTTAAGGGTGATTTTAGTAACATGCATTTATTACTATCCTGGTTATTTTCTGTGTAGTCTCTGAAACATTAAAATAACACCAATGTAAGGGAGATAAACATGTAACAGGAATTTTTTTTCTAAATGATCCTTTCCAGGTCAGGTTTCCAGCCACTCGGTGGCTAACAGTGTATATCTTCTCTTAAATCAACTTTTAAGAAGGGCCCTATTCAAATCCCCTTTGTAGCAAGAATGCAGGCCATTGGAGAAATGTGATCATTGAGATAAAACAAGACCAAGGCTGAATGATTAGAAATCAGAACAGCAGGAAAAACAAAGGAGGCAGCTGAGTTAGTAGGAATGGGTAAGCCTTAATTTTATGTGGGATGACCAGGTACACCCTGGTACAGAAATACATAGGAATTTTTCCTTTTGGGATCTTCTGCCCTTAGTTGTGGCTGGGTCTCTATGCCATCTGGCATACCCCTGGGGTAAGATTGTGCAGCTGTCTTTCCCATATCTTTACTGTTGTTTGGTATTTATGAGAAATGCTCCCTTGCTACTAGCCTTAGTTCACTGTCTTTCAGTTTTTATGGCAGGGATTTTGGCAAGGTTTGAGTCATCTTTGCTCCCTTGGTGATAGGTAGTGTATGGTGGGGCACAGAAGCTCTTGACAAGAATTAATCCAAGTAACATGACTCAGAAAGGCCCATATGACTGGGACTCTGCCTTCCTTTCCAGTTACAAACTTGTCTTGCACCTCCTTCCCAGCTGTCCGAGCACTGTTCCTGGAGGGGCTTGTGGTTCTGTTTGAGACTCCGGTTTTTTATGTGTTTCTTCTCTCTAGAGTACTTTCAACACCTTTCCCTCTTACCCTTTAAGTGGACAGTTTCTTTGTATCTGTTTCATAATCCATACAAATGGCATATCCTTAACTTTTATTAAACCAGAGTCAGTGTTCCTGCTGCATGCCTCTTTGGTTCTCTCACTTCCCTTTGGCTCCTGTGGGTTTTGGTCCATATGTGTTGTTACCACCTCCAGACTATCTCTCTGCCAGGCAATTATTCTTGCTCCTCATTGTCTTTTCATTATTAGGGGTAGGAAGTGGGGCATAGTACGTTACCAATAAACAATATTGACTGAATAAGTGTGTAGTAAAACAAAGTGTCTATTCATAGGGTGATTGGGAGGGATACAAGTATTAATTTCAATGATAGTAATTAACGTGAGTAGCTTGAACTGCAAAAATTCTAAGAAATAATGATAGAAATAATAGAAAGGGAATGGACCTTGAAAAAAATCAAGAGCTTTGGTATTCCTGGTAATGACCTAGAACTGGACAAGACTTTCTGAGACTAAATCTCCACCTTGGCTTATTTATATACCATAGTTATATGAAACACATTAGTATCCAGAAAGTGTTTGTTGCATTATTAATTTTATTACATTATATATGTGCAGAACACATGCAAACATCTTACTGGTAGCAGCACAAGCATACATTTGTCCATTTATTCATCATTCATTTAAAGTTTTATTTATTAGTTGGTATATAGCAGGCACTGTTCTAGATGCACTAGATACAACAGACAACAACATGTGACCCAAAAGAACATGTATTGTAGTGGTGTAGGCTTTCAATAAAGAAGATGAGTCAAATATTGAGTACATTAAAAACTGGTAAAAAAGTACAATGGAGTAAAATAAAGGAGTGAAGGTAGGCAGAAGTGCTGCTCAATGTGTGTTGGTCATAACGTAAGGGCAATTGGTAGACACAATTTTAGGTTCAGAGGGTGGGAAAGGAGATGTAGAGAAGGCAGCTCTTTAGTGACTGCCTGAAGTGGGTAAGAGAATAAGCCAAGCAGTAAAGTGAGGTAGGAACATCTCATCTTTGGAATGTGCTCAGAATCCTCCAGGTTCACTACATTAAGCAGACCAACAGACAGTGAAAGAGACTGTTTCACCTGACTCTTTAAATGTTTCCTTTGGACAGTTGCCTTTACTAAAAAATGTTTGTTAAGGTGGGCACATTTATTTCTTGCTACAAATTAGTTTTATGGAAAAGACCCTAGGAAGCCTTTCTTTTCCTTCAGTCAATATTCATGTTTTGTTATTTATGCTTACTTTTTAAGCTCTAGTCAGTGGTGGAACCACCTTTTGTGTTTCTGGAGGGCATGACATATTTTTTGTTAAAGTAGTGTATATAAGTCTTATCACACTGTCCCCTGCACGGGGACTTCATAACTTATTTTTGCTGATAATAAAAGAACTTTTCTTTCTGCTTCTGTCTCCCTTGAAGGCGTTCTTATCTAGCACTGACTATAAACTCATTTCACTACTTAATGAAATTTTATCCTCTGTTATTGCTTATTTTGTGCAACTGTCTTATCTTCCCAACTACAGAAGAACTTGAAGTTCTTTTTGAGTCTTATAGTACTGGCTCATCATGAGGTATGCATCATTGAATACACTTGGTGAGAGAGAACACTTGTCATTTGTGGATGCATTAACCAATATCTTGCTTTTCTGTTTTTTTTTTTTCCTTAGCACTTGACCTGAATATGCTGTTGAAGAGCCCAAGGGAAAAGTATAGTTAGTAGGGGATTAGTCTTTTGTGAATTCTTACAACTTTCACTTTAAATGTCTTTGCATAGAACGTAAATTGCCTATTGACAGTTATTTAGAGAATCGTGTTGGCTGCTCACGGCAGATACACCTTAATTACTTGCTGTTTCACATTTGATTGACATTTTTGTTCTCACTTAGTGGTCATTTCCTCAGACATCTAGTTGCCTACTTCAAAACAATTACTGTATGTCTGATAAAAGAAAATGATAAAGCCAAGTTCAGCGGTAGATGCTGGACTGGGTGTTATTGGACTCCTCCCACAAGGGGCAATAATCAGATCTGTGTCTCAGCAGAATTATAAATGCCTGTATTTCATGGCCTGCCTTAGGGTTTGCTTTGCTTGGAATACTGTAGTTGAAAATGCTGATGTACTGTGTAGTGTTTTCTCTTTGGCAGTCTACTGTGAATCGTACCAGTTGGAGATAACTCTTGAAAAAATGCCTCACTGTCACATGTCCTCACTGTCTGGGTTGCATGTGATTGGGAGGGTCATCCTGGAGCTCCTGATGCCCACCCATCAGGAGTCACTGCATTTGCTTTCCTGTAATTTGAATTGCTGTGGTAGAAATCTTTTACATCTTTATTCCTCCTATTTCTCAGCCCACCAAATAAAAGTCCCTGAAGTGTAATAGTTTTGGAAAATATAAACCAAAGAGTTGTCAAAAAATAAATTGCTGTCTTCCCATGCACAGTCAGTGCCAACAGCAAGCTAATTAAACTTACTGGTTGTGGGGGTATTCCTAAGGAGGACTCTCACAGTTTTACATGTTCTTCTCTTTGGAGCTTTTAAAGCTCTTAAAAATTTCCTTTTCTACGAACATATTAAACATGGCACTATGAGGAAAAGAAATCAAACCATTGATGTGAGAGTAAGTGTGGAAAGCAGAATGCCCATGTGCATAGTTAGAACATATGTGCACATACATCTGTGTTTAGTGCAGTTAAATTTTCACAAAGTGCAATAGTGCTGCTGCAGTTTCCTACCACTGGACAGAAGAGCTTTTAGTCTTCCTTGTGTGAAACTTCCTATACTTTCTATGTTGAATTTGTATTCATTACTAGTTTCTGGAGCATGTCAGACATCTGCCTCATTTGGTTCCTGGCTCAGCTCTGAAATGTTGAATTAGGGTAATTTTGAAGTGTTCCAGACTTCCTAAGACTCAGAAAAGACTTGCAATGATAATCCTGTACTGCCTTGAATGAAGAGGTGAATAATAAGTACTCTCTAGCCTGGACTTGGCTTTATCATTCTTCTTGTCTGTTCATTTTATTTCTTATTGAGAGCCAAAAAGTAGGATCATGTGCTCATAGTTACATGATCAGTGAAGTAACTGGGAAGAATTATGCAGATATTATCATCTTACTTCTTGCTTTATTTTTAGGGTCTCTGGGTTTCATCACCTTATCACTGAATAGTGGGTCTTAAAGTGTGGTTTTCAGATCACCAGTGTCAGCATTATCTGGGAACATCTTCACAATGAAAATTTCCAAGGCTCTACCTTGTTTTTCTGAATCAAAACTTTTGGGGATGGAGTTTGTGAGGACCAAGCCAGCAGTCTGTATTGTAAACCCCTACTTGTTTGGTTCTCATGCATGCTCAGGTTTAAAAAGCTCTGCACAGGTAGGCATAGCTTTCTTTTTCATCTCTTGATCTCTAGCTTGTATCAGTTGACATTTTTCCCATGGGTACTCTACCACTGAGCTATACCTCAGTGTTTTGTTTTGTTTTGTTTTGTTTTGTTTTGTTTTGTTTTGTTGAGACATAGTCTTGATAAGTTGCCCAGGTGGGATTTGAATTGTCATGCTCCAGCCTCAGACTCCTTAAGTGTTGAGATTACATCTTTGTGCTACCATGCGCAGCTGATATTTTAACTCTTATGAGGGACGATGGTTATGTCTCTCTCACTCTTCTTTGGTACGGCTGGTTGTCAAGTGCAGGATACTGATGCGAAGTAGACTGTGAGTATGATCCACTGTGGCAGTATTTACAGTCTCAGCCCAGGGATTTGTTGCTGCCTTGGTGATAGGAAGTAAGTCTGCAATAATATTGTAAGGTTACATGATAAGGCTTTTAAAACACACCAGCTTTATAGTTGTATAAAGAGTAGCAAGTGCTCTGCTCAGCGTTTACATTTTCAGAATCATCCTTTACCTTTATTCCCTACCCAGTTTGTTTAATGAGAACTATATTTACTTCAGACAGACTACTGTGGTAGAAGATGGTCAGAAAGGGGAAGCAGTACAAGAAGACTTTTTTGTGTTTATTGCTCAGAAGTAATTCAGTGAGGAGTTAAAAGAGGCTTTATACCCTGAGTGAGGTAAATGATTAAAGGTAGGATAGTAGCTAGTATGGGAATAGAGTGCCACTGTAAGAGAATACCCAGCTGAGGATGAGGATAGGAGCTGACAGAATAGCTCAGTTGTAGAGAATGTGAGTAGTGTGCAGAGACCCTGGGTTTCATCCCCAAAACCATGATAAGAGTTGGGTAGGGGAGGACAGGAAGAAGACATAGACATTTTGCAGAGCTGGGTAAAGAAGTACCTAAGCAATCTAAATCAGTTCTCCTAAAGCTAGGAATTACCCTAAAAATGCCAGTTGAAAGCATCTCTTTTCTTCTGAGACAAGTGTAGGAAGTGGAACAAACTTTTATTTCTCTAAGGAATGTAGACAGATACCTCCAGAAAGGAATAGTTTAATATTAGATGACAAAGTTTAAGCAACAGGGATAGGAATCCTTTCTCCTGAATGAATCTCACCAAGCTCTTCTTTCATTAGCTTCACAATCACTGAAGAAGTGTAAAAGGAGGATACAAATATAAATATGTTTTTCTTTTTTGAAAAACCCCAGATATTTTAGAAAAGGTTTAGTAGGAAATGATGCAATGAATATGACAGTCATTTACATTTGAGTTCTTCCATGTATGAGGCATTGTTCTGAGGGTTTTGAACATTGAATCGTTTACTTTTTTTTTTTTAAAGACAGGCTCTCACTATGTAGTTCAGGCTGGCCTGGACTCACTGTGTAGCCTAGGCTGGCCTTGAACTCATGGCAATCCTCCTACCTTTGGCTCCTGAGTGCTAGTATTACAGGCTTGCACCACTGTACCTGGCTCATTTACTCTTTATACACTCTTTAAGAGCTAGGCTGTTTTTACCCTCAGTTTATAGCTGATGAAACTGAGGCAGGGTAGAGGTTAAGCCATGAGCCCACGACCACACATCTAGTAAAAGGGTTTTAAGTCCCAGAGTTTTCATGCCAAAACCTTCTATTGTACTGTAGTACTCTGTTGTATTGATGTATAGTCTCCCTCTTACTTGTGATTTGAAGTTAAAGAATTAACCTAGGTCCTATGGTTGCAACTCTGGGGTAGAGTGCTTGCCTAAAAATCTCAAGGCTGATAAATTTAAGATGAGCACAGTCTTTTTTTTTTTGTCTTCTTTTTCTTAACAAAGAAAATTATGCTGAATGGAATGTTAACATCTGGATTGTAGAACTATGGATATTTACTTCACATTACCAAGATGGAGATTTGAAATTCTGATTTGTAGGTGTGTTTTTATACATGGCTTCATAACAAATTACCCCTAAATTTATCTAAAAATAACATTTATAATCTCAGTTTCTGTGAGTCCTGAACTCCTGTCACTTATCTAGGTGATTGTCATCTAAAGGTTAGTCAGGAATTGAAGATTCACTTCCAGTATGGCTTACTGTAAGGAGACCTCAGTTTCACCAGATGGACCTTTTCACAGAGACCTCATATAACATGTAAGCTGGTTTCCTCAGAATAAGTAAGAGAGGGAAATGAAGGAGAGGGGAGAAGAGCTAATCTTGCAAGTCACACGCTGTCACTTCTGCTGTATTCTTTTAGTCCAAGTGAGCAAGACAGTTGCACTTTACAGGGAGAATTAAGCTCCTTCTCTATCTTTGAGAAGAATTTATAAAACCATACTTTTACTACTATCAGATCACTGATGCACTTTTGTGTAATGATCTGCATTTTTAAGATCCCCCAAATGATTTTTATGCACATTTAAAGTACAGAACTATGAGGTATTAGGTCATATTCTCTGAAAGTAGGTGAATACCATGATAGCATTATTCTGTTTTATTTAAGAAGTCAGAAATGTTTTGACATACATTGTGTTCCAAAGTTTATGTTTAGTCATGCATTCAGGTGCTAACTAGGGAATAATGAATTATTTCCACATATTCCTTTCATTTGTATGGTCCTTTAGTCTTTCTTTTCTCTTGTTGTTCAGTCTGCCAGGTGAACCCTACTCTAACTTAGTATGTCATGTCTGAAAGGAACTCTCAGTGTGCATAACCAGAGTAGGACGTTCAGCTCTCAATCGAAAGAAATGAAGTTGTATGGCTGCATAGGGAAGGCAAAAGAAATTCTGAGTTTTTCATCTCAAGATTTAGTGTGAGTGGGGCAGATGTCTAATAACTAACTGTCTTTGGCTTATTGGCTCTGCAGATGCATAGTTTGCTAGAGATAAGGGACACCAAAACAGGAGTTGATAAGAACAGTCAGTTTCTTTCTGGAAACTGCCTAAGCTAGGCATCACACTCTGTCCATGTTACATGCAGGCTTTGTGTGGCATTCATATTTTACCTCAGCACTGTGACCTAACCTACTAAGGCTTTTGGTGAGGAATCATTGTTTCTTCTACTTCAGAGCCATCATTTTCACACATTTGGATGAACATTACCTCTTGCCTGTTATAGCTGGTTACTCTTTATTAAATACAGCTGGTTACTCTTTATTAAACTAGAGAAAGAACATCATGGAAATAGATGGTTCTC
The DNA here is from genome assembly GCA_004027455.1 of Hydrochoerus hydrochaeris. Lineage (NCBI taxonomy): Eukaryota > Metazoa > Chordata > Mammalia > Rodentia > Hydrochaeridae > Hydrochoerus > Hydrochoerus hydrochaeris. The sequence goes on from PVLA01009108.1 coordinate 72,487, forward strand.
TTTAAATCTATATACCAATAACCCACCCTATATCTTCTTCACTCTAAGAAAATACTGATACACATGCACAGATTCTGGGTCTCTTACATCATCTGATATCCCATTATTAGTCTAAGAACACAATTAAGGGATAAAACTCCAGAGAAGAAATAATACATGCTGGCTGCCTGTAAAAAGAGCTTGTCTTAGTGCCAGACGTTGCACCCAGAGTATGTGATCATGCTCTGGAACGAACATGTGATAGAGCTGACATGCCCCAATAGGTATAACAGATTGCTCTGCTTGTAACCAATCAATACTGCAATTAACAAATATTTATCGAACAACTAGGAAATACCCTGGTTCACTTTGCCCTCATCAGCTTTTCGTTAGAATAATGTAAAACCTCCTAATATCTCTGTGTGCCTTCAGGCTTGCCCTTGCCCTAGTAAAATCAATTCTGTCCAATGAAACTGAAATGATTTTTCTTAGAATATACAATTTTGACCAGATTACTGATGCACTTAAAATGCACTTAAAATGTTAGTCATCCCCATAGAGCCCACAGTCCTTAGCATGACCTAAGAGTGAAGTTATAATCTGGCCCTGTCTCATTCCAGTTCCCAACATTCTCCACTTTGTGCACCCCTACCATGCCCACTTTTTAGTGCAGCACACTAGTGGGCAAAAGTACTGGCCCCAGAGCTGAAAAACTTTGACTCAAACTCCAGCTGTATGACTTAGTAATTACATGATTTGGGGCAAATAAATTACTGTATATTTGTGACCTTTATATGCAAAAATAAACCACTAGCCTCACAGGATTCTTGTGATGGTTGACTTTTGTCATATTTAAAATGTATAATGTTTGACTTATAAGTAATACTAAGTAATTATTTCTGTATCCATATTCATGTATAGAAAACCCCCAAATAGCGCATAGTAGTTATTTAATAGAGGAAATGTCCTTTGCTGTCTGAGCTTTAGTTTTTTTTTCAGAGAACTAATGCTATTGAGTGCCATCCAGCAGAAAGGTGGGATTAGAAAATTGCATTTTCCATCATTTACCTCACTCCCTTGGGTCTGGCACTGTTAGGATTTTGGCTCTCTTCCAAAGCAAAATAACTGGGAAATGTAAGTGTTTTAATCAATGTGGGACATCGAGGGAGCCATACTAGTGTAATGAAAGACACTCAGGAAAGACAACTTCCAGAAATTGTTTCAGAAAGTAGGAAGGATAGTAGGTAAGTGTGTTTGAAGCCTGGGGGACTACTTTGAGGAGTATTAATGGCAGTGTGTCTTTACTGTAATAAGTTTTTAAAGAAATTAAATGTTTTAAAATCATACTTCATAATACTTAGAAATGGAATTTGCCAGGAGACAATCACCAGTGCTAAAGTTTCTTTTTTAAAAGTTTTTTAAAAAGTTTTTTAAAGTTTTCTTTCCGTCCTTGCATTTTTTCTGCATTTCTCCTTCAAGAAAGGCTCAACTTTCTCAGTCATTCTCTAGCCAGAATTTTTTTTTACCATTCTGTACAGTACTGAGTGAGTCACTTTATGAAACAGAAATCTGAAAGCCTCAATAAAAGGATGGTGCTTGTGAACAAATGGAATCTGGAACAATCTGAAATCTAGAGCAAATTAAAACTTGACCTAATAATTTGCTCATCTGTCATCTGTGAATCATGATAGCCAACAGAGTGAATTACTATGAGGTTTAAAAGACATTTGTGGATCCCCAGCCCAGGTCTGGCATGGATAGTCTTTTTCTGTTGTCTTAGTCACTTTCTGATTACTAGGGCAATGTACCCAAAAACCAGAAGGAGGAAAGGAGGACAGGAAGAGGTTTCAGTCCATAGTTGGTTGGCTCCAAGGTAGAAGGATATGGCCCATAGCAAGCCTTTCTTTCCCTTTTTATTCCGTTCAGGCTACAAGCCTATTGTTTGGGGCCACCCACACCCAATATGAGCCTTTCCATTTATTCACACTCAGAACCATGCTAAACCAACCAGTGTTCTAATCCAGTGTTCAAACCCTTATTCAGGTATCACACCCATGATCCACCCACCTTCCTAAAGCCCCCACTATAAGCTAACATGTGAAAAATGATATAGACACAAATCATAACGCCTATTTACACACTTTAAATGGTTCCCTGAGGTACTAGTAAATCTGAATTCAAAATCTTCTACCCAGAAGGGCCCTTTATAGACTGGCTCCAAGCCTCTCTTTCTGATCCTGTTTTTAACATTAACTTTCTTATGCCCCTGTGTATCTATAGTAACTATTCTGCCCTTAAGGATCACCAGATTATTTTTTAGTTAGTTACAGCCTTAGGTTTTCTGCTCTGTGGCTCTGATCTTGCTCCCTGTTATCACTGTAGTCTTCTGACGCCTACAAGACTTGTAAGACTCTTCTGTCATAGCATCCCCCACAAAACAAAATGAAAGGAAACAAAATGAAATGAAACAAAACCAAAAAAAAAAAACCAAGGAGAATCATTCTTTCATTTCCCTGTCCCCCACTGCTTGTTGTTTTACTTTTATTGTAGCTCTTATTGCAGTCTGCCTTATAGCATAGTCATTTCTGTGTATTTTCCCTCTGGATTCAGAGCCCCTGGAGGGCTAAGACTGTGTTTATTTTGTACTGTATTTTCCCATCCTCACAGTGCCTGGTACTATAGGGGGTTAGTAAATACTGCAGGAATCAATGTGCATGAATGAAATTGCCTCTCCTAGCCTTGTTTGCCATGCTGTAATGCAAATCAGATGAGTGTAGAATTTTGGCTTACTGGGTTTAGTTTAGCATAGGAAAAGAGTTTTTCAAGAAGCAACAGTGGCTTTGAAAATAGAAATTGCCTTTAATCTTCTGTAAAACACATGCCAGCCCTCTCCATAATAGTCTCAATTACAGGAGAGCATCCTGTTACTGTAAAAACACAAATAAATAAACCCATGACAATTCTGTGTTTGAGAGATAAAACCACATAAAAGCCATCTTTCCCCACCTCTCTACCATTTTAATTAGGGTATTTCTGGAAGGAAAAAGGAAAAGATATCAGCAAAGAACAAATGATACTATGTTTAAAGACACTTTTTGCTATTGGAAAGGTGGGATTAGAAAATTGCATTTTCCATCCAGCAATATAGGTGGGCTTTTCTACCTTCTGCCAAACCTGATGTACTGACTGCATGTTCTGACAAATTTGGTCCACAAGGGTTGTCAAAGATAGTGGCTTACTTAGAGGGCAGAAAATGTCAACCAGAAGGCATACGGTGAAATTTATCTCTCTGTCCCATTTTACCTAAACACATCATATTATATTCTTTTAATGGTGATTCTCTGTTGGCTCAGGAATGCCCTCCATGAGTTCATTGCTGTGGGCTTCAGCTTTCAAGTGGATTTTGTTTATTGTTGGTTATTGGAGTGTCTGCCAGACTCTTTGCAGCTCCAGGACTCTGGATCCAGGCTCTTTAGAGACTAGAGTAGGAATGCTTTGGAGATAATACCTGCTTCTGTCAGTACTACTTGACAACCACAGAGGTTAAATTCAGGCTAAACAGAACCCAGCTACTTCTCAGCACTTGATTTCACCACTCTGGTCTATCATCTTGCTCTTGGACAGTCTCAGGAACCTCTTGGCCAGTCTCTCTGATGCTGCACTGCCTCCCTGCAGAGTGTTCTTCACTTACCTGCCAGAATGTCCCTTTTAATATGTACTTTAGATCATGTCACTCCTCAGTTCAGAATCTTCCAGAGTGCCACCCATTTTACTAAGAATGCAGTTCAAAGTCCTTACTTACCATAACCTGTAAGACACTGTTCTGTCTGGTGTGCTTGCTATTTTTTAAAAAATTTCATCTCCTGTTATCTCACCAGATAAATATTCCCTGATCCTTGAGCTGTTTTTGAAGCATGCTGAGCATTCCAATATCTAAGCCTTTGCATTACTCTTCTCTTATAGCCTGGAACAGTTCATCTCTAGATATAAACATGGTTTATAACCCTCAGTTCATTCAAGCCTCTGCTGAAGTATCACTTTGTTAAGGAAGTCCTATCTGCTCTGTGACCCAGTGCTAGAACAATGCCTGTCATATGGTAAGCACTTAGGAAGTCTTTGTTAGATCCACAAGCAAGCTCTGGGTAGAGATTCTAGCCAAGTTGGAGACATGCTGTGGTTTAAGGGACAGTGACTCTGGAGACAGATATCAGGTCAGCTATTGCTGGGTTTGTCTGTTACATTCATTTGAAACATGGTCAACACTGGGAAAATCTCTTTAATTTCTCTAAACTGAACTTTTTCTACTAGTTAAATGAGATTATGTCTATGACTTAAGATCATTGCAAAGAGTAAGTCAGGTAATGACTATGAAGTTCCTAACATTGTGTCTGGCATACATATGGGAGGATTTCTAAATATTAGTTCTCACTTATTTTACTTGCTAGTTGGAGAACCATATCATGGGGGAAGACTTATGTAAAAAAGGTTTGAATCTGATGTTCAGACCTGTAAGTATAGTAGTTGGAGTATATTTGAAGGATTTGGCCCTGTCCTTGGCATTTGATAGGCCTTAATACATTTCAGGCCTTCCCTTTTTTAGTCATTGAACTTAGATTCTGTGTGGACTGTGGTAGCTCTGTGGGCACATAGGGATTTTGGTAAACTGAAAAGGAGAAGTCAGTAGCTGAGCTGGGGACAGCTTACAATCCTACTTGTGCTTTAACAGGGACTGTATTTATGAAAATGGCAACTGAGTCCAGGGCAGTTGGGATTTTGGGCTATGCCAGCAAGTGTGGTATTCCCATTTACATTCTCACAGTAAGTACAGTTTCACCATTATTCTAGCAATGCTTTCCTTGCCAAGAAAAATGCATTGTAAATTTCTGGTTTAAAAATTGTGCAATTTTAGGGAGTTGGTCTTCTTGTTATTTTAACATTTTCTTGGCACCATGTATTTTAGGCTCCACTGGTCTGCCTTGTAAATACTATACAAATGTTGTGAAAAGCTAAACCACATCATTTGTTTTCCTGTTTTCCTTACAGGAAATGGTGATGTTTCTGATTTGGTAGTTCCCCTGGGTTTCTGCTCAGGCAGTTTGTAGTAAAAGAGTAAGACTGAGAAAGTCGACTGTCAACAAAAGATCAGAGATACTGTCAAGAAGATACTTTCTGGATAGTTTGTGCCAGGCAGGAGAGAAAAGTCTGTGGCTGGCAGGATGTCTGTATGATGTAGCCCCATTGTAAGGACAGGATCCTCCCATTGTACCAGTGGCCAACTCCCAGTCAGGCCACCCACTTGAGGGCCCTCTGAAGCAGAGAACCTGCATAGTCTGGAACCACTCTAACCCAGTGTATTGGATAGGACTCCAAAGAATAGAAGCTGTGTTTCTTTTGTCATTGAAAGCTATGCTTTCAGCCTGCACAGCAAATGTGGACTTGGGGACTGAATTGGCACTTGGAAAAATCTGCAGGAACTTTGTGTGTGTACTGTATGAGTCCAGTGGTATCAAGAGAGAGAAACATACACTCTAGCGGTATCTGGGGGCCTAGTGCTTGGAGAGAAGGGATTTTCTCTTTATGCTTTGGGTTTGCCAAGAATGTGCTGCACTTGAGAATGCTGTGGCCAACAGAGAAAGCATTCATGGTATTTTAATGAAAGGTAGAACCACACTCCCAGCATTCTTTTCTTGATCTAGGTCTTCTTTTAGCAATGAAGAAATTATTTTTCAGTTAAAAATTGTTTTTAAAATAATAATACCTCAGTTGCAAAATATCCTGGTTTTGCCTTAAAGCCATTAACAGCTAATTTTCTGACTTGGTTTTAATCTTTCAGAGTAACCAAATACTACGCCAAACCATGATAAGGTACCAAAGACTTCATATCCTAGCTATGTAACTGCTTTGTCTCCTTTTATAGCTAGAAAATGGATATTTTCTGAAAGTGAATAGGTCTGTTTCCTTGTAGTGTCCTGTATCTTGCACATAATCTAACATACCTTTTATTGGAATTTTGGATTTTTTACTTCCCCACATTTCATAAGTGATTATAGTGATACTGTGGTTTGTAAACTTAATTTGTTTCATGTTTCTGGCATGTTCATACCAAAAAGGTGATCATGGTTGTGTTACTCACCCAACGTAGAGTTCACAAACAAAAATCAAATTTTGCTAAGTGTTTCTGTTTACAAACTAAATTATTCATAAACAGAAGTGTTTTTGAACTGAAGTACCACTGTGTATTCATCTCCCATTCATCCATCTATCCATCCATCCATTCATCCATCTATCCATCTATGCATCTTTTTTAAAAAATTTATTCAAAGAGAAACAAAAGCATGTAAAGGGTAGAGGTAATACAGAATTCCAAAAAAAAGATAACCAATAATAAATCACTAGTTAATAAATTATATATTGTCCTCTTAGAAATAGTTGCTCAAGTTACAAAATTAAAGCGTGCAAAGTAGATAGTCAAACAGTGAGAGTGTAGACAGCTACTCATGCATGAATCTCTGCATGTATTTCTATACTTTCTGTATTAGAGGGAAAAACAAAACTTAGCAAGACAAAACAAAACAAATTCCTATAAAAACAACTCATATAAAACCACAGTACAAGGTGATCTACAATGATTACTATGTTGTTTCTTATTATCTTCAATAGAATGTCTATATCATCAGGCATAATTGAATATAGCAGTATAATTGAGTATAGCAGTAAATAACAATATGAATAAAAAAAAACATTGTAGACAGTATAAAACTTCAAAGGTGGGTAATAATCAAACCACAGTGGATAGTCTAGTGGATCTTGTCATCTTAAGTGCAGTTGCCTACACTCTCAGACTTGATACTATCAATCATAACAGCTTTGAATAAAATCTATCAATACAAAATAGCGATCCAACAAACCAGATTCGATTACGATCAGTCATGGTAAAACAGTGTAGGTTTTACAGAGCTTTAGATTAAGTTAATAGGAAATGAAGGATGATTACTGTACTATATCCTGTTATTTTTGGGATTGCTATCTGTGCCCTCAAATCTAGTACAGGTAGAATGACTGGAACAGAATATAATACATCTAAGCAGAGTAGTGTGAGTAATGTGGGTTTTAAATCCTGGTTCACTATTAACAATA